>WWET01002429.1:88572-99196 GCA_011038615.1 Limnodynastes dumerilii
ACACATATATATATATATATATATATATACACACACGCACACACACACACACACACACACACATCGGTCACAATTTTGTGTCCTCTCTTAGACACCTAAAAAAAGAAAAGGGATGGAAGAAGATAAAGGAAGAAGGGTGAGAAGCAGAAAAGAGGCGAGTGACCATATACCCTGGGCAAAGCTATTGCTAAAAAATGCCCTCACTTCTGTGATGTTCCACTGATTCATGCTGCAGAACAGGCTAAACGTACCACTGGATTTCTTTATTAGACTATTATATAGCATAGTGCAGAAACAAACAGAGCTAGATTAACTAAACTGCAGAAAAGGATTAATGGAGATGTCCATTGAAACCAGTCAGATTCTAGCTGCCATTCTCTAGTATGTAATAGGAACTACCAAGAAAGTGTTTATATCTGGTGTGTACAAAAATTAGCCAACTATAACTGCTTTGTATGTACAATGGAGGACAGGTTGCATGGAATGTACCATATAGCAGTTAGGGGGAGATGATATCAGACAACAGAATGAAGATAATAGAAATTAACATACAGTATAATACCTTACTAATGCTAGGAAAACTTTGTACTCGCCCTGTACAGTGCCTAGCTGCCTCACAGCCTCTCTAAACTGGCCAGACAAGTTAGGCTTTATATTATGACATTGAGACCCCAGCACTGCTCCTGTCTCACCCAGCAGGTGGTAGTTCATATTCCCTGCTTTTAAGCATTAAGAACATTAATAGAAAAACTACTGTAGAAAAAGGCATAGAAAAATAGATGATTAAGGAAGTGGGTAAGTTACATACCTCACAACTGTCCTAGATCCCAAATTTCCCGATTTGAGCGGGACAGTCCCACTTTTGGGGGACTGTCCTGCTGTCCCGCCCGCCCCACCACTTGTCCCGGGAGATCAGACTCCCGGGACAAAGTTGTGATGTTTTTTTTGTTGTTGTTTTTTTTCTTGTAAAGCCCTGCCGCAATATATGCAGGGCTTTTCCAACACAGTACAGGAGCCCTGTAAGACCAAACCTGTTACTATGAATGGTAGTGACCGAACCCATGCGGTCACTGCCATTCTACAAAAGAGATTTGGTCCTACAGTGCTTCCATAGGAGCCCTGTATTTCCTGTACTTCCACACCACATGACTGCAGTCATCAGAGAGGGAGCGACGGAGAGACAGAGGGACAGCGCCGCGGAGGAATGGAGAAAACTCTAAAAGGTAAGTAATAGAAAATAAATAATAAGGGGATTATTTATGGATTGCTTGACATAAATATAAGGGACATACATGGATCGCTGGACACAATTATAACGGGGCAGATATGGATGGCTGGGCATAATAAAGAGGCAGATATGGATGACTGGGCATAATAATAAGAGGCAGATATGGATGGCTGGATATTTTAATAAGGGGCAGATATGGATGACTGGGCATAATAAAAAGGGGCAGGTATGGATGGCTGGGCATAATAATAAGGGGCAGATATCGATGGATCGACATACTAATAAGGAGCAGATATGGGTGGCTGGACAAATAATAAAGGGGCAGACATATACTAGGGGCACATATTTAATAAAGGGGCAGACATGGAGGCTAGACAAATAATAAAGGGGCAGGCATTTGGAAGCTGGACAAATAATGAATGGGGCAGACATGGAGGCGGACATTTGGTTGTTTGGAGAAATAATAAGGGGCAGACATATGGATGGCTGAATTAATAAAAGGGGTAGACACTAGACCCGCTGTGGTGCAAGACACACCCACTTTCCCCAGACACGCCCACTGGGAGGTACAAGACACACCCCCTCTACCATGCCGCTAAATTTTGGCCCTCTTTCCAATTCTCAAATGCTGGGAGGTATGGCTTCAGCGTAGTAACGCTGGAGGGGGTGTGCCCAGCGTTAATAAGCTGAAGTTAGTGCAGGTAGGTGGGGGGAAGGAGGGTAATGAGGCTGGGAGGGCGGCGTTAGTACACTGGGTTGCGCCGGCTGAACATAGGGTAGCCTTCAGGAGCTCCACCATTCCTGGCCTGAAATAGTACCTTTTCAGGGGTCAGTTACTACCCCAAGTGCCCTCCAGACTCTCATACTGCCTGCGGACCTCGGAGAGATTGGACGAACTGACCGCTTACCACCTCAGCGGCAGTCCAGCAGTCATCGGGGGAGACAGGCCTGTGTTGGGCCTGTTTGCCTTGCAGCTCCCTCCTCCTGGCTCTGCCCTGGCGGGAGCCCCCAGAAGGAGATAGAAGACAGCTGTAGCTGAGGACTTCCTTTCGGTCCTTGCGGGTGCCCGCCTGATGGTTGCGCACAGCTGCAAAACTCACACGCGTTGGGACCCTGTGGAGCGGCCGCCATTACTGGAGACCACGTGCGGCTTGTCGGTGGGCCTTGGTGATTTCCGCACACCCAGCAACTGCACACGTCCAATGTGAGTACCTGGAGGGAGGACACTGATATAGCGGCAGGTCCGTTGCCTGGTCCCTCTGTCATCTCTGCAATTAAGATGGAACTGGGGTCACTGATCCCCTGTCAGTTGGAGAGTGAGGGAGTGAAGCGGGCGCCAATTTAAGTGTCCCTGCGGGCGCTCTTCTTAGGACTGCAGCACCATATTAGTTCTGGGGTCTAGGTGGGATATCCCTGAGGTGCCTAACAACCTGCAGGAGGATACAAACCACTCTGAGGTCTCCTGATAGGAACCTTTTCCTTTGCTATTAGAAGGAGTTGGGTACCAGAAATCTTCAGAACACGTCTGTTCCTTCCAAGTCTGTTCCTCTAGACAAGGCTGCAATGTAAATTAATCTCTTGTATCTCTGGGTACCATCCGCTATCTATGCCTAGAAAACCTATGCTGTCTACGAGATAAAGTGTTTCTTCATCTGTCACTCACGCCAATCGGCTGCCATCCATCTCTCTCTTCTTGCAACAACTACCCTATCCTGCAGCAATACCTCCAAGAAAACCTAAGCCCTCACCCCTGCAGCCTCCAGTTAAATTTCCGGCACACTCAGCCAAAACGCAGCTATCACAACAATCGGCCGCCGCTGAACCCTCCACTATCTCTTCTTTGCCACTGGCATTAAGAACCGCTGTCTCAGATGCCACTATGGACATGAATATAGACTCTGACTCCCCCCTGACAGTGAAAACAATGCACCAAATGCTGCTGTCCTTAAGAGTGGATATCAATTCTGATCTTAAAACGTCACTTCAGGAAATAAGAGCAGATATTACAGATCTTGGGGAGTGGACAGATCAGCTTGAGACTAAAATGATTATCAAGAGTCCCTGCAGAAGGAGGTTGACTTTCTTAAACTCAAAGTTATGGATTTGGAGGACCGTTCCCGAAGAAACAACATCAAAATTCGGGGCGTACCAGAGTCTATTCCCAACCAAGACCTTTCAGTATATATTTGGGAACTGTTCCGTAAACTAGTCCCTGATGCACCAGAGGCAGAACTACTGCTCAACTGGATCCACCGCCTGCCCAAGTTGGAGCTGGCTCCTCCATCACAGCCTCGAGATGTTCTTATGCGCATTCATTTCTTTCACACCAAGGAGAATCTTCTGCGAGCTGCTCGAGACGCTCAAAGGTCGGAGCTTCTTCAGGATTTACAACTGTTCCCAGATTTGTCGGCAGCCATGCTTAGCAAAATACGGTATTTGCGTCCTATCACTACTGCGTTGCGTCCTATCACTACAGCGTTGCGAGCGGTGGGGATTTCCGGTGGAGCTCCTGAGCCGCCATCCTAACACTCTGCATTCGGTCTCAACGTTGGATGAAGGACTTTCTCTCATGGCTTCCTGGAATGTCCCGGTCCAGACTTCAAACACATCACGTCCCACGCCACTACAACCTGACTGGACCAAAGTGTGACCTTCGCAATCATAGTGTGTGAGTGACTGCTTTCATGCTAGGTCCATTATGCTTATATACTATTGCTTTAGATTATCAGGGGACCTTAAGTCCCATTGGTTATGTTATGTTTTTACTACGTAATTGAGATTGGACCAATTTGCTCTAGTTAAGTAAACACTTTGTTGCTGTACTACATAGTATATATGTTCACCTAGTCATAATAGTTTAATCGCATGTTATACTTTTCTCCCCAGAGATATGTGTCTCACCCCCACACTGTTAGTGTTGCCATACTGTCCTATGTGGCTCCCATTTCAGCCCGATATACTGGGCATGTTTGGTTTTTTCCCTTCCCTGACTCTTTTCTCCCTTTTTTCTTTTTCCCCAGTTCTCTCCCTTTATAGATACCACCGTGTCCGCAATAACTCATGCATTCCCCCAGGGATAGTTACCAGACCACTTCTTTCTCAAGTCCAAAGTAACTACTTACTAACCATAGTACTTCCAGTCAGCCATGGTTAAGTTATTAACACTAAATGTCAAAGGGCTGAATTCCTCCATTAAGAGGAGAATGGCCATGACCTCTTTTCACTCACATAGGGCAGATATAGTGGCCCTTCAGGAAACACACTTTCACTCTAGCTCCCCACCAAAGTTTACTAACCACACACATTACCCGACCTGCTTTACTTCAAATGGTTCCTTTAAAAAAAATGGAGTGGCTATTCTGCTCCACTCGCAAATATCTGATAAGAATGGGAGGTATATTATAGTTATTGGCAAATTAGAATGTAGCTGGGTTACCCTAGTATCGCTTTATGCCACAAATTCTCACCAACTGCCATTCTTGCGTTCACTTTTTGAGCAAGTCCACACCCTTGGGAAAGGTCATCTTGTTTTGCTAGGGGATTTCAATTTGGTTCCAGATCCTAAATACGATAGAACCGGGCGAGCAGGAGAGGGTACCCAGGTTTGGGAGTCTCAATCGGTGGGGTTTGTTAAGCTTCTGTGAGAGTAAAAATTATATAAAAAAGAGGCAAAACAGAGCGCTAATAATGTACCAAAGCAGTTTTTAACACAGATCACTATGGAAGGAATGCCACCTACCGAAGTATGCAAAATTACAGGGGTGATCTAATGTGTAAAGCGCTAATGTAGAGAATATGTGGTAAAAACAGAGATGAGGGGTATCCGCATAATCTGTAAGACCACTATATGGTATAGGGACAGTGCCCACTAATGTATGATATCACTCAACACTATACCCGACAGCAAACAGATATGCAGACCATCAACGATTGGCAATGTCCGTGAGTCCCATCAACACTTGAAAGAGTATGCTGTGCAACTATGTTGCCAATCCCGGGTCGCACTATCTATGAAACAATCCTCTAAATAGTAATCAGGGAAAGACTCACACAGTTCACGGGTGGTAGATAAAATTGTTCTGTGTTGGAAGAATACCACAGAAAGTCAGGCGACTCCGTGCCATCTATCGATGTCAGAGGTTTCTGATAATAGCGTCACTCTGTGTGTGAGAGATGTCAGCGTCTCGTGCTGCCCGCACTAGACCTCCAGCTGTCTGTGAGAAGCGGTCGGTTGAAGCCTCGCTCCCGTTCCTAAATCCAAATGGCTGATTCAAACCCTCAATTAGTGGGGTAATAGCTGTGGTAACATGGAGAGGGCAAGGAGAAAGTGCATAGACAAACCCCAGCGATGCTTTGGTTTTGGTGGGCTGAGTTTATTGCTAATACTCCCAGGAACCAACCTGGACCTAGTGCAGCCTATGAGAGTGAAGGTGTGGACTCAGAAAGTGGGTCAGCAGGTTGATAGAATAATCTCACTATATTTTGTAGATTGTTTACTCTTTAACTTCCTATGGGTGACTTCTTTTCTCAGCTCCCTCCATGTTTTTTATTTTGATTCTGTTAAACTGAAGATATAAATTTTGATATGTCTGCATTACTTCAAGAGGGCCTAATCTATGAACCGCTTATACTGTTTAAAGAAAATATGTGTCTATGTGTATGGAATATACACTATGACACATACAAAGGGGTATGTCAGCGCTATCACCCAAGAGTAATAATAAAAGTGCCAGTGGAGAAACTGAAACCTAATTCAAAGTCTTATAAAATTCAGTCCTCGTACAAAGTCCCATAAATTATTATTACTCTTGGGTGATAGCGCTGACATACCCCTTTGTATGTGTCATAGCGTATATTCCATACACATAGACACATATTTTTTTTATATTTACCTCCAGAGGCTCAAGACACCTCTTAGGGGTATACTAGCAACGTCCATATCACCCTTGCGCTCTTAGTTGCTATGTTTTTATTTATCCTTGATACGCTTATACTGTTTAACTGTGATTCCTTAACCATTATTGTATTTTCATATTGATGCACGGTTTATTGTACAATGTGAAAGATGACTTGTATTATGTGAACCCACCCCCCCTTTCTGTTTTTCTGTACCCTTCCCTTTTGTGAAAATGTAATAAAAATGTAATGGTTAAAAAAAAAAAAGATATATACTTGTACACAGGCACGGGCTGACTATGTTTACTTTCTGTGAGTGGGAGGGGCCTGTCTCTCCCGGCTCTCTGTCCTCTGCTTAGCATCAGTGCGGTCCCATGCCGGGCCCCCCAGTGCAGTACCTACTCCCTTCTCCTCATTTCACAAAGCTTGCTAAAATTAATAATACCTAAAATTACTATCTCTGTAACAATTTTGTGAACCGTACTGAAAATGTTTAATTTTTATTGAGAATTATTTAGGAAAGTTTTCAATTAGATTAACTTCCCTGTTTTTAACATGTTTGTAGGAATATATGTTTGCAAACTCTATTCCTCAGTGAATGCAAAATCCATATATATTGGTGATAAATGCTCAACATATGACAGATTTATTGTAGCCTTAAGAAAGTTGTAATAGGAAGAAATGCGTTAGCTCAAGATGCCATTTAAATTTCAAAGCTTCTCATTCCAAACAGAACAACATTTCCAGGGTGACAATGTTCTCTAACCTGCTGGCAAACCAAATGAAAATATGATGCTCACTGTAGGATACAGTCTGCTGACAAGTAAGTAAGAATATTACTTTCCTCCTGCTGCATTATTATGTCTACTGATGGAATGCTTATAATCTTTTGTCGCTACATGATAGAAATTGAAAAGTAATTGATTTTGCATACCTGTAGCTGTATATATATTTGTTGTCTGAATAGTACATTTTATCATCTTGTTTTAAACTAATTTGGATGTTATGTTTTAACATACATAGGCACTTCTGTCTGTGTGAATGCTTATATTTATACTTGTAGGGATGCAAGTGTGGGCAATATATTGAAATATTTTAGCCCTGTTAACCACCTGCTAGGACTACTAGGAGCATACCCAAAGCAACTTACCATTGGGATTGACTATTTAGGTGCTGACATAACTGATAAAAATGGGTAGTAGTTTGGAGAAACAAAGGTAAGTTTATTCAATTTAGTCTTATTTTATATTTTTATCCTGTATGCAGGCCCGGCAACAGGGAGGGACAAGGGGGACAGCTGTGACGGCCCCAAGGTTCAGCGGGATCCTACAATACTATTAAGGAGGGATGGGGGCCCCAAATACAAGATTTATTTTGCCGGGCCTGCCTGTATGTACCATATGTTTAAAAATGAAATTTTCTATTGATGGCTTATTTGTAAAGATGAGCGTGCTCAGTTCTCAGAGCATGGCTCGGATGCTCATGTGCGCCTCGGGTGATGTCACGGAGGCCGAACTTTCAAATCCTGCATCGGATCTGGCAGGTTTTGGAAACCCATACCTCCCAAGTGTCCCGATTACCCCACAGTACAGGTAACACAGGGTTCCCGTAGAAACCCTGTATTACCAGTACTGCACCACGTGAGCGACCAACTAGGAAGCGTCAGAGAGAGGGAGCGCCACGGAGGAAGGGGGAAGACATCAAAAGTAAGTAACAGAAGATATGAAGGCTGGACATAAGGTGCAGACATGGAGGCTGACATTACAAGGGGCAGACATGGAGGCTGGACATAAGGGGCAGATAACGGAGGTTGGACATTAAAAGGGGCAGACCATGAAGGTTGGACATTACAAGGGGCAGAGAATGGCAGCTGGAAATTAAAAGAAGCAGACAATAGAGGTTGGACATAAGGGGCAGACAATGGAGGCTGGACATTAAAAGGGGCAACTGGATAAAAAACAATATTGTGAGCTGTAAGGTGTTCAAAATAGACAGGAAATGAGTGGAAATTAATGTTATTGAGGTTAATAATACTGTAGTAACAAAAACACCCCCATATTCTGTGATTTTAGCGGTTTTTATGATTTAAAAAAAATTATTAAAACCAAAACCAATCCAAAACACGAATAAAATACAAAACAAAAACCAAAACACGAAACAGGGCCAGGTGCACATCTCTACTTATTTGTGGCACTAAAACCCACACTTTCCTTAAGTTTTGTACACCTGCCATTTAAGTTTTTCTTTCAATCTGCACATCTTCAAATATTATTTGTTTACCTATTTTTCAAAAATCACAAAGTATTTTTTTTTGTTTGCAACTCTGCAGTTTAGAACAATACACCACCCACTGTGTGTTTTCTTAAAGCAATGTTTCCTCAGCATGGGTCTAATCCAGACCTCTGCGCGTGTTCTGTATGCATGAAGGTCTGTAAGTCCGTACTGAAGAACTCACCTGTCATTCCTTTCTCTCATGCAGAATTTGGATGACTTATGCCTTAAATTCTTTGCACAGATCTCCGTCCGTCTGAACACAGATCCGTGCTGAAGTGTTTACTGCTACCCACTCACCTTCATCTGTATGCCTGTTCCTGTCCCTGTGCAGTTATTAGGATTGTGGATGTCTTGGATAACCCCCCTGCATGAATCTTCAAATTTAGTGCCAGAAAATCACCCGACTTTTGCAAGCAGCTTGCGGAAGTCAGGGGACCTACTTAGTTCAGGATTAGGTCCCATGTTACATGAATAGCAACATAACATGTCATTTTAATGCTTGTTACAGCTGTACTAATGTGTGTACTTTTTTCAATGCATTTTTTGGGTAACATAAGTAAAGACCAGCAACAATTGTAGAAAAATTCTGCATAGTAGCATCCAGTTATATTCCTACATTCTTACAACAGTAACTATAACATGATGGTTACATCAAGAGTGTGAAAACATTGGACCAGATCCAAACAACATAATGATAGCCTGCAAGGTGCGTAAGTGGGCTGACTGGAGGGCGCATGCGTTTTACGTGCGTATCTCCTATTGTACAGAAATCAGTTCCATAGGAGTTCCATCTGCAAAGTAGGCGGGGGTGGTGTGAGTTATACAGTGTGGTTGTTAACACTCACTTATGTGCGGATCAGCGGTCGGACAGACCACTGATTAGCAAGTGTGAATTAAGACTTCCTTATGGCATCTTAAGTCACATTTATTATGAAGGGGGGTTCACTCCCCTCTCTCGTGAATACAACCAGGCCCCCGCACATACAGAAAGCGTGTGAAGGTCTGTATACAATCCATTATTATCATAATTATGTCACACTTTAGTAATTTTGTTCACAGGTTAATGTGACACTAATGTCACCTAGTTGACCGGATAATGCCACACAGTAATGTTTTCAGTTCACATAATTATCCTACACAGTAATACCCCCAGGTCACATAATTATGACACACAGTAATACCCCCTGGTCACATAATTATCATACATAGTGATACCCCCAGGTCACATAATTATGATACACAGTAATAATCCAATTTCAAATGAATGGGGTCGCTCAGTAATGTCCCCATATCACAGGATTTTGGCACTCTAATACTTTTAGTCACATCATTAATTTTTGTCCTAGTTATATGGGAAAAGTAAAATAACATAGTGTGATGGTTAAATCCACAAAAGACTAGGGGACTTTATACAAACATTGAGGAGGATTTATCACATTTAAAAATTTCTTTAGATTTCTCCAGTAACAATAGAATACTTTTCCTGATTGGACTATTTTTCATCTATCTCTATATACTAAAAATCCTTGGAACTAGTTTATTCTTCAAAGTTTTAGATTCTTCGAAAGACTAAACATATTTTATTAGAGGTAAAAGGTTTTAACACTTCATTGGTTCTCGGAATAGGAACTTTTTCTTATCGGTCCCACTGTGCTATTATACTGTGACACGAAGATTGATAATCTTTAATGATTTTGTTTATTTTTTTTGCTATTGTCTGGATCTAGAAGTGAGCTTCTGTTAATTTTTAACACTAGTTAATTAGATTTTGAAAAGGGTTCTGGATAGCCCTATTGCCAAGAAAAACTTGTTCAATTCAATTGTCTGAACAAATCAGACTTCCTTGAGCATTTTCTCTTTATTCTGAGAAACAGACTATGCAGCATTTCATTTAGAGTTAGGACCACCATATGCAGAAAGACCTTGGCGGTGGCTGGTGGCTTATCATATATTTGTGCAAATATGTGTAATGGACATTTCTGCGTTTTATTTTACAGATAGAATGGTATAGTCTGTTACTGGTTAATGGAAGCGTTGCTGGGGCATTTTCCTTCCTGTGTTTCTGTTGCTAGCAGTTTACCCCCCGGCCTTTCATGCACCTGTTTGCATTTACCTATAAATTGATTGAGCAACTTCCATCTTGTGTGTATACTGTTTGTGGGCATGTCTGGGAGCAGCAGCTGAGAGGGGGTGTTGTTCCACAGCAGCTATTTTGGAGACCTTAAG
>WWET01002429.1:110788-125918 GCA_011038615.1 Limnodynastes dumerilii
TTTCCTTTGACTACTGTAGCACAAGTCAGAGCTGCTTCCTTAACAGAACATTATATTTTTTATTGTTTCTGTTTAAGCTTATGGTGAGTTAAACAGTCAAAAGATCTCTTTTTATGGAACGTACAAAAGTTGACCTTTCTATCTTATAAAAAAAATTATAATAAATAGTGACATACATTGTATCTTTTAATTGCAGTCACTTTATGTCAGGAATGGATATAAAGTATTTGTTAGGGTTATCATTTCACATGTTTGATCTGCACTCTGTTATGAAATAGGACATTTGTCTCACCCCAAGGGGTCTGGGTGAATGACAAATGTCCCTCTAGAGACAGGCAGAAAAATGAAATAGTCGAGTAAAATTCATATCTTACCTGGCTTTAAAAGAAACTTTTCAGACGAGATTCCAGCACCCCAGAGGGTATACATCTCAGTGGCCTCTATAAGGAACACAGAGATCTGGCCAGTATCTGACCCCAGGATAAGAGCAGTTTTCATATTTTGGAGAAATTCATACTTTCTCATATTTGTGAAAACCCTAAACTTAAGAGAAGTATGACGCTGGCTCCTGTTGGTAATACTTGCAATTTTGGAGTCAGTGGCTTGTTTGGAAGTGGCATTAATAAGCCACTGGGCATGAGTACATCATACCTAGGGGTTGTTTGGTAGCCAGACATCATTGATAAAGCCAGGAATATGAAAATTATACTTATATAAGTGGTATAACCACTTATACAGAAATATGATTTTATGGTTTTAGTTATCAAAATCTGAGGTCCCATCCTGCTGACCAATCACCTCTCCTTGCCAGGGGGAGGATAGATAGTTAGATAAGGTGTTTTTAAATATGGAATGAGCCAACAATTCAGTGTGGCTCCATGTAAGGTCCAGTTTGCCAGTCTGGCGGAATTATCCAAAGTTTCTGCTAAGCCTCTAGTCCAGATATAATTTCCACAAAGGTGATTATTTTCTGTTACTTCTCCATTTTGTTTTAAATTGCTTGTAGGTCTTTTATTCTGTTTTAGTATTTTAACCTTGTATTGTTACATTTTTTTTTATGTAATAAACATTGTACTTTTTGTAGAATAAAATTTTCGTTTATTTTGCCTCGTTCGCTCTGAAACCCTTAGGGCCTCATTTACTAAGGTCGATATTTGCAAAATCACCCAAAGTCCCGGGACTTTAGCTGTTTTTTCACCATTGTCGTATTTACTAAAGCCAAAGTCCCGGGCTCTACCCTCCCTGTCCCCACTTTTCTAATGTAACCTATGCAACTTGGTTCATTCACTAAAGGCGATTTGACTAAATCGCCTCTAGTGCGATCCATGAGGGCTGGAAAAAAAATCGCCTCCTGTGTGAGACCCTTTCCTAGAAAGTGCCTCACACTTTAATGGATAAACACATGTCAACATAGTTGACATGTGTCTTTCCCCAAGTAAAAAAACACTACATACATTTTCTACATATACTACTATAAGGGAAAGCATGACCATGTGTTTGCGGCCATGCTAATTCTTATAGTAGTATAAGCAGCAGCCTGATAAGAGATAGTTTGTGGCCATAGTAATCCTTATAGTAGTGTAAGCAGCAGCCTGACAAGTGATAGAACTGTGTAAGGAAATGTGTTCTGTGTCCGTAAAAAATGTACAAATGTACCCCAATAAACTTACCTGATGTAACCCAATAAGATTACCTGACTAAACACTACATGTTAACCCCTGAATAAAATGTGTACAAAATGTCCCTTACTGCAATATACTGGTGGCCACCGTGACTAAATGTACCCTAAAGTGTATCTTAGTGTAAAAATGTGTAATTAAATAATAAAAAAAAATGTCACGACTCACCGTTTAGTCATCTGTCTTGGGATGACTTGCTTGTATTTTCATCTTCTTCTGCAGATCTTTGTTCAAAGTTGCTTGGAGAGGCTTGTCAGCTTGCTTGATGATGGTCCTCTAATGCTGGCATCTGGTCTTCGGCCTCTTCTGGCCCTTTTCACGATGCACCCCTTCTTCCTCCTCGGTGTCCCCACTACTAATGACGGTCTGTCCCTAGGGGGCCCCCTTTTATAGGAAAAATTATGTCACCAACATTAGGGGGCTCTAGTGATTAAAAATGCATGCAATGATTTAAAAATGCATGCCGATTTTGAGATGGAGAATCGTTGTGATTTTCAATAGAGAAGCATGGTGATTTTTCCATTTTTAAATCGATAAACATCGATGGCGATTCAGTAAATGCCATGAATTTTGCAAAAAAATTGCTGCTCAAACCCAGCGATGATGATCGATGTTGAATCGCTGTAAAAAAACAACCTTAGTAAATGAGGCCCTTAGTCTCTAAAGGAACTTGACTGCTTTTTGGCTAATGTAACTCAAAGTAATAACTCACAAGGTCATAATTTCAATAGCTGCGATTATTAATCCAGGGGGATTATAGAAATAAAACCACAGGGTAATAGTTTCCGTTAGGAGAGCTATAACTGTGTTGATAGGTTTGCGTTGACCTATAAAATGCAAACTTAAATATTTGGGTAAATATAGAGATTTACCAGAATAGAGGTGTGTGGTGCTAGAATATTAATGTGAATTTAATGTGCTAGGCCCCCAGTTAAACATTTGGGTTTCCAAGTCAGGGATTCTGACATAGGTGGTCCGGGTCCTTGACACTCTAAATGATAGAAACATGTAGGGCCAGAGCAACTGTTCAATCTTGATCCGATTGGATACCAGACTAAAAAATATAAGTTGATTTGCAAGCACTTGGTCACACCATTCAACCAAACATTTCTTTGTAATGTACTGAATAGAATTTCTTGAAAGTACAAAAGTCAAGAATGAAGAAAGAGCCTACACTGTTATCCTATAAAGAAGGAATGTCCATTTTTTTAACTCAACCCAGTTCCTGTGTCAGAATTGTCTGGATGGGTCAGAATGCTTTGAAATTTGTTAACACATAATTGAAGGCATGTGCAGTCTAGGTAGTTTCAGAATTAGGCATGAAGAGCCTACCCATACTGTAATATGGGCCCACCATATAGTCAATGGGTGTGACCAAAGGGACCAAAGGGTCTAAAGGGTCATGGCTGAAGGATGGTTCTGTCAGTGAATAAATTGTGTATCATCTGTTACAATCACAGACTGCTTCAACAGCTCAGTGTGAAAAGTGTGTTATGCTATTAATTGTCAGTTACAGTGACCCTCCTTCTGACATATATACAAAGCAAAGAACATACTACTGACCACCATACAATAAGGACCACTTATTACAATAGAAATTCCATCCTAGTTACTGCCATACAATACACACTATATCCTAGCTATTGCAATACTATACACATCGAACCCTAGTTATCAACATACAATACACATGGGGCCTAATCCAGACCTGCAGGTGCCTTACGGCCACCCGAGGCCTGTACGGCCATCATCGTAACGGAGAAACTTACGTGTCCATATTTCTACCCTAACTATTACGATCAGCTCTGCGGTCTTACTGCCGCATTGCTGATCGTGACAGGGCTTCCTCCGCCACGTTCCCTAATTTGCATGCCTATCTCCGCCTTGCCGCTGGCCATTACGCCGCTGTATGAAGGTTGTGTGCATGTGCACAACCTTCATAACAGTGAAATTACAGCCGAGGCGGCCATAAATCACAGGGCAGCCGTAGGTCTGGATTAGGCCCATTGACCTCAATACAATATCAGTTTAATTTCATAATTACCAGTTTGGTCTACATATAAATGTTGTTTGTGAAATAAAGGGGCATTAAACTGTTTATATCCATATTTGTCTTGATAAACTCAGTAAATGAATATATAGAACTATTTTTTTTTTTTATGGAAACGTTACATGCCTAGCAAAATAGAAAATGTATTCATATTAACATATTAACATTTGTTAATATATGGCAATATAAAAGTAATAGTTGTAATGTGATATAGAAAATAGAAAATAAATAAATAAATAAATAGTTTAACTGGGCTACATTCAATTAAAGGAAATGTCTTAAAATAAAACAATATGGGTAATTAACTTGTGAAGCATAGAAATCTACACATAATAGGCCTCCATCCAGACTTTCTTACCCTCCTGTGTGTTTCTCTACAGCCATCCTTTCCTGCCCCCTTGTGTGTGTTTCTCTACAGCCACCCAATCCCGATCCTCCATATGTATGTCTTTCTACAGCCATCTTCCCCTCTCCCTGTGTTTGTCTCTCTACAGTCACCCAATCCCCCCACCATGTGTGTTTTTACAGTCATTCAATCCCCCTTGTGTGTTTTCCTACAGCCATGCAATCTCTCCTGCTCCATGAATTCTCTACCATTCTCTATCTTATTCCCCCCTTGTGTGTGTCTCTACAGCCATCCAATCTTTACCCCCATGTGTGTGTGTCTCTACAGTCATCCAACCCCCGCCCCCCTCATGTGTGTCTTTACAGCCATCCAATCTCCCCTCCTCCATGACTTCTTTATCTCATTTTTTTTTCTTGATTCTAACATCATGCAGCTCCGCCATATGTGTGTGTGACAGACGGTCTGGCAAAGATTGAAATAGTGTGTACAGTAACAGGATCCTTTCATCAGATGCAGGTTGGCGGTCTGCTAAAAAATTGGACAAGTGTGGCTCATTTACTGTGTGTTTAATCTGTGAAGCTTTCCCAGAAGAAAAAATGAATGATACAGAAACAGTACCTAATTCTAGATCTAATATATTTTCACATGTTCGAAGTATGTGAAACATTTCCTCTTTAGTTTACTATCCCTTTTGTTATTGTTCCTAAATTACTGTACTGTAGGTGTGAGTTTTGTTTCTGTATAGTTGTTGGAAGCAACATCATTCCAATCAGGTTCTTACAATTGATGACTTATAGCTGCTTTTCCAGGAACCTATTGTGAAATAAATTGATAGTATTCACCCTCTTCGGCGTTTCTCACATTCTTGCGTTGTACATCAGTTTACTATGTCTATATATAGATCTGCCTTATAAGGAATAATTACTATTACTAATAAATATGATGCAAAGGACTTGCACATATGTAGATTATGCAGGATGACTTTAATTTACTGTAGCTCACCGAGTCTCCTGCTTTGGATTGCTTGACTGGATTTTAGCTGTCAGTGTGAAACAGTATTGAGACACTGATACTAGGATCCACACTGTTTTCTATTAGCAGACAGTAAGAGCAACATAATCCATTTTTCTTTTCTTTTGTAGCTTTGTTCCGATTATACTAGTTAAGGATCAGATTCTTTATTATATAAAAGTTCATACTACTGTGTGCCCTCTCTCCTCCTTTGTGAAGATTCTTTGAATACATGAAGACTGGGTAATTGAAGAAACAGCTTCTGACCTGCTGAGGGTTACAGCCTATAACTGGTGTAGCTTCTTCTTAAACTCTGGAGAATAAGTGCCACGCACACTTCAATATTCCAGTAATTTATTACTTACTGATTTTCCAAATGGTATCAGACATGTAAGTATATCACTTAGTCATACTAATATTGTGATGGAGGTGTTCCTTGAACCCATATTAGCAACTCTTCCTCATCAAATAAAGTAGGTTGAATATTTTAACTTATTACAATTAAAACTTAACCTTTATAGCCCAGTCACTCACTGTATCTCAGCGTGATTTTGCACTGCTAATGCACAAAAACAACACACATGCAACTGACGATCCAGACTGCATATGTTAATAAGAACAGTTTATGGCAATACATTTGCCAAAAGTCATATCTAAGTCCATAGGGTAGACACTTCAAAGCTAATTAAGGACCATTGCGTTAGCATTTCATATTTCAAATGTAATACAAAGGTTTTGGAATTGCTGCTTGAGCATTGTAGAGGTATAAAATAATAACTGCCTGAATCAAACTGAAGGAGACATTCCCATTGCACAACCCATGACCTTCTGGAATGATCTGGAGGCACAAAACTACAACTTCTCTAATAATATAGGACCGTATTCAGACTCCCGCACGCTTTTCGTGCGTGCGGTTTCCTGTAATTACACGAGCGAGAGGGGAGTGCACACCCCCTGTCACTCCTCTCTTGCATGCGGCCTTTATGGTAGCTTACGCTGCCATAAGCCTGCCTCAACTGCGGCGTGCGGAACAGCGGTCCTTACGACCGCTGATCCGCTACAGTGTGGGAGTCCCCTCCCACACTGTACGTTTTACATGCTTCCCCCCACCCGCTTTAGCGGGCGGAAGGAAAGCACAGCCGGTTTCCTCGGAAATGGGCTCGGACGGAACTAATTTCCGTCCGATTGTTGCTACGCTAGGGTTACTATAGTAATCCTAGCGTAACATCTGGAGGGCGCATGCTGCCTCAAATCACCAGCTGGCTCCCCAAAGAAGCTGACATGTGGCCTAAAGATGCGCAACCAAGCCCTCTGTTGATGATGTGTCCGCAGACCTATTTTTAACAAAAATTTGCTGCTAGTTAAAATGAATAACAGTTTCTTTTTAATGTTAGTTACTCTGGTTTAGTATTTGCTAATAAACAAAAAATATATATATACTTACTATAATTAATTGCAGCCATAAGTTATGGTCTAGAATGTTTCACTAGATAAAACTGCAAATCAAAAATAAATGAGGTTTCAAATATCACAAATATTGACTTAAAAAAAATATAACTTAAACAGACATGTGTAAATGTGCTGAAAAATACAATTTTAAAACACACAAAAGTTAATGAAAATTTAAACAACAAATTTACACGTGTGTATTTTACTTACTATTTGCCAAATCTGTATGTAACAAATCTCTCTGACCTTTATTTGAAAGATAGAGGCCCGGATTCACAACCGCGGACGTATTGCATATACGTCCTTAATATACCAATAATAGCTACTATGTATACGCAGTAACTATTTCACGTAATCCACATATAATTTTGCTACGTAGATTGCGTATATGCAGTCTTAGAGACCGCATATACGCAATCTATGTAACAAAACGATACGTAGATTACGTAAAATGCGTATGCATAGTATCTACTATCGGTAAATTAAGGATGTAAGTGCAATACGTCCGCGGTTGTGAATCCGGGACAGAATGTCATGATTAGTTACTGGTTAATGCAAGAGTGTTGGGGTGACTTTTGTTTGTATATATGTAGATTTCCCCATATTTTTCTAGCACCTGCTCTAGATTCATTTATATATTGATTTTAACAACCACCATCTTGTGTGGGTATATATATAACACAGTAGACACGTTGTAAGAACATTAAACAAACTTAGAAAAAATGAATTGCCTTGTGTAACCTTGTTCCTGTCTAAAGACAACTAAAAGAATCACTTGGATATCTGTAAGTAGACAAACAATAATTAATTAAAACATCTACAGCTGATAGTAATTGACCATGTTTAATCTGAACATTGCACAACAGACTACCATTTAAAACCAGTAATCAAGTGTTTTGTGAAACCCTGCCTAAGTTTTCTGCCAGTCACCTGTGTGTTAGCGAGCACTTTGTAAGTCTGAAGCTCTCGCAAGTCTGTAAGCGTGCCCATATTGTACATTAATATTCCGTGTTACGCCTTTACAATCCCTGCCCACTGGATATACATACGTGGAAATGTCAAAGCACGGTGGTAAAGACTGACAGTGTGGTGTGCTGAATTTCTCATGCAGAGTCGTGTGCCTAAATATTCTAACTGCGCATGCACAGACAACTTACGCACCTGGTATGTGGAGTGTCATTTTGTTATCAATTCAGGATTAGGCCCATAGTATCTAACAGAAGTCTAATGCGTAAGAACACTGTGCGGAGTAAGTTTTAATATCCAAAGGCAAGATCCTGATCCGTAGATACACTCCTATAGCAGGGAGTGCACGCCCCCTGCACTCCTCGCTGTCGAGGTAGGAAATTACGTGTCCAGATTCCTACCTTAACTTTTATGGCTAGGTCTCCGGCCTATATGGCGGGGATATAGCCATTGTAACTGAAGGGTCTGCACCTTAAGTGTAAGTACTGACGTACGTAACTTCGTTATGTACATTAATACTTACGCTGTCGGAACATCTGGTGCACGCATGCGCAGATGTTCCGACACAAGAGACTTTCGCAAATGACTCAGGATCCGGCCCCAAGAAAGTATTTTTATTAATCTACTGTACCATTCTGCAATATAAACTCATTTATATGCCATATACAAGGTTTTGCCTGGAATGGTAATCTTAAATGTCAACATCATACATCATATAAGGTAATATTTCTTTTAAATAAAATATATCAGTCTTAAAATAAACATTATGAGTAAATGAAGGGTATTTATAATATTTAGTCTTTGCCTGACCTCATCTCATGAAGTCATCATATTATTTAAGTTGAGCCTACTGAGGTCTTTTGGCTAAATATTGACTGTATCTGCACTTTAACTGTTTAACTAAAATAAATTCTTATAA
The DNA here is from genome assembly GCA_011038615.1 of Limnodynastes dumerilii. NCBI lineage: Eukaryota > Metazoa > Chordata > Amphibia > Anura > Limnodynastidae > Limnodynastes > Limnodynastes dumerilii. The sequence continues at coordinate 119,209 of WWET01002429.1, forward strand.
GTTCCATTCCTTTGTTTGTACTATGTCTTAGAAATGACCATAAAGCAATTTCTTACAAATTTGCCAGGGTCACTAAGGCTCTATGTAGGCTATAACGACTGTCTAACATTGAACTATGGAAAACAGCGCTATAGATATTTTGTTATTTTTAAAGTTATAGAAAAAATTAAAAAATTTAAATCAGAAATCAGAAAATCAGGTGTTAATAATTATATGGAACACTTAGTTGTCAATTTGTGAACAATTAGAAAGTTGACTTTGATATGCCAAATAGAGAATGGCACCAAAACGCTACTAAATAGAAATTTTGTCATTTGTTTCACGAGCAAATATCACTAAAAACATGACAATAATAATTTTACAATAAAATCGACATAAAAATATCTTAGAATGGCGTGCTTATGTAATATAGGTGATATATATCACTGAAGACCGGACCCCAATTTTTCTCAGGAATAATTCCTTTTAGTTGTATGTGCAAAAGTCAGCATTTAGAGGTGCAAGAGTTTAATGCCAGAATATTCAATTGTGGGATGACACAGAGAAAAATTGGGGTCCAGTCTTCAGTGATACATATCACTTATATTATATAAGCACGCCACTCTAAGATATTTTTATGTCGATTTTATTATTATTGTTATGTTTTTAGTGATATTTGCTCTGTGAAATAAATTATAACATTTCTATCTAGTAGCGTTTTGGTGCCGTTCTCTATTTGACCTATCAAAGTCAACTATCTATTTGTTCACTAATTGTTCACAAATTGACAACCTAGTGTTCCATATAATTATTAACATCTGATTTTCTGATTTTTGTTTTTAATTTTTTCTTTTCTCTAACTTTAAAAAAATTTTACAATAAAATTGACATAAAAATATCTTAGAATGGCATGCTTATGTAATATAGGTGATATATATCACTGAAGACCGGACTCCAATTTTTCTCAGGAATAATTCCTTTTAGTTGTATGTTCAAAAGTCAGAATTCAGAGGTGCAAGAATTTTATGCCAGAATATTCAATTGTGGGATGACACAGGGATTTCAGGTTCATACCTGAAAAAAGTGTTGGCGCTCCTCTTACCTCATATAACGCAGCTGTCAAATAGAAGGACCTAACTCTCACTTAAAAACAGAAAACAACGAGAAACAGCGCTGAAATATGAGTAACAAAATATTAATCAATAAAACAAATATCTTTAATCATTAAAAAACATATGACATGTAAAAATAGTTATAAGTGTATAATTCTTACAAATAAATCAATAAGCAAGGTGCTGTGATACTTTGAAAGTTCCTGCCACATCCAAGATGGTGGTTAATGAAGTTGTAGGTTAATAGGTTTCTTCTTTTCTTTTATATTGTATACTTGTGGTTTAACAAGCATTTTTACTGCTGCTTAATAATTTAGTCATTTGGTATTGATTCAATTCACTCTTTGACACTTTAGGAGTAAGTGTATTTTAGTTTGTGTTTTCCTCCACTCTTCACCTGCCATCTAGTGTGGCCTTCACTAAGAATCTAGGATCCAGTGATCATCCAGTAGTATGGCCAGGGCTGCTGACTTTTGCCAGCTTCCCTCTGGGAGACCCCGGAGGGAAGCTAGAAATGCATGCAGGGGGCGGGGCATAATGATGCGGTTTATGCAAATCACATCATTAAGCCCTGCACCCTGACACATACTTACCCGTTTTTGTTGTAATAGGGATCGGGATGGGGCTTGATGGCGTAAATTGAGTCATCAGGTCCCTTTCTGACACTAGTAGACTAGCGTTCCTAGGCAGGGGGGCAGGACTTTAGGCAGTGGTTTCCATGAAACCACAGGCCTCAAGTCACTTGCGGAAGATATGTAGGCTCTCCCGGGATACCGGGTGAACTGCCCGAATTTCGGGAGTCTCCCAGACATTCCAGGAGAGTCGGCAACCCTGAGAATGGTTTAGTATAAAGACAGAAAGATACTTGTACCAGACAAAAACAAAGGTGATAGTATTCAGTAATTCTTTTGAATACTTAAGAGGAGGGCAGGAACTGTGGCAGAATAAAAATGTTTATTACTAGAGATACTACACCATGTTTATAACACTGGTGGGCATGAAGAGGCTGGGTCTGTGTCTCTCTTCTGTGTGTCCTAAATATCGGGGTCAAGATGCTGATTTTTGGCACCTCTTGAGGTCCTGTCTGTTATAGCTTTTGGGAGACTGTCTTGGCCTGTGTCAGGGCTGCTGCTTAGGAGTTGTCTCAATTTGATCAACTTGCGTTCAAAGATGGGTGGGTCGGGTGACTGACACAGTGTGACATGAAAAGTAATTATATACCCCAAGAAAGACCCTACATAAATATTACAAGGTGTGGGGAAGGTGGTGTGGTTCATCTTATGGTATTGTATGGGAGTTAGAGATATAAACCTGTCAGCTTGTTTCTCTTTGTTGTGGATGGTTGACTGGAACTTAAGATTTAGTATGCTTATTTATTATAGCTCATGAACCACGCTAACTGTTAATATTTATTGGCTGGATACAGACTTACGTTGTGTGACTTTATGGCAGTGTGCATGTGCATGCCCCCAGTATCACCATCATGTGTCTTCAGCCTCTCCAATATTTCCATCATGTGTCTCTAGCCCTCCCCAGTATCCCCCATCATGTTTCTACAGCCCCTCCAATATCCCCATCATGTGTCTGCAGTCTCCCATAATTCCTCATCATGTGTCTCCAGCCCCCCCTCACACCCCAGTATCCCCCATCAATGTGTCTCCAACACCCCTCCAGTTTCTGCCATCATGTGTCTGCAACCTCTCGTTTTTTCATCTTCATGTGTCTCCAGTTCCCCCAATATCCTACATCATATGTCTCCAGCCCCCACCCGGTATCCCCATCATGTGTCTACAGCCTCCCATTATTCCTCATCATGTGTCTCATATGTCTTCAGCCCCCCAGTATCCCCCATCATGTGTCTGCAGCCTCCCATTTTTCCTCATCATGTGTCCCCAGTTCCCCCAATATCCCCCATCATGTTTCTCCAGTCCCCACCCCAGTATCCCCATCATGTGTTTACAGCCTCCCATTATTCCTCATCATGTGTCTGCAGCCTTCCCAGCATCCCCCATTATGTGTCTCAGCACCCCCTTTAGTATCACCCATCATGTGTCTCATGCACCCCCACAATATATCCCATCATGTGTCTCCAGAGCCCCCTTTAGTATCCCCATCATGTGTATTTCCATACAGACACAGGGAGAACATACAAACGCCTCACAGATAAGGCCTAGTCCGGAAATCAAACTCATGACCTTAGCGCTGTGAGATACACGTGGTATGCACTTAGCCACCGTGCTGCCCAAATAAGACTATCATGGAGTATAAGTCTTTTTAAGAGTGACGAGGCTGAGGCAGATCATCATAACAATTATTTTTGTTGAATAGTCAAAAGAGTAGAGGAACAAAGTTAAATTGCAACAATATTGATACAAAAGAAATTTTTTATAATTACATTACTGAGGAGAAGGTCTTAATAGAACTCTTAAAGCTAAAAAAAAAAAAGGGAAGATATATCCTTAAATACTAAAAGAGCGTAAAGGGGTATAGGTAAAAGCATTAACTAATTATTAAGCCAGTCACTATTACCAGGAGTAACTAAAGTAGAAGGGAAAATAGCAAACGTAGTCCATCTATCAGTGGCAGACCTACAATTTTAGGGGTCTTTAAGCTTGAACTGTCCCTTGCAACCAGCAACAATAGGGCAACATTCAACAAGGTCTAAAGGCCCAAATGGCAGAGAACAGAGTAATGGAATGGAGTCCTTGAAAAAGGGTCATACAGTATTATCTTCTTCAGTGCACAAAGTGACACTGACAGCAGCTCCCTATTCTGCACCCAGCTGTATCATAAGAGTCATCCTTTGGTTGGAGCTGTAGATAGAGTGCCTGCTGGCCAGCACTAATCAGGGGGTGGTTCTGGGTACTTAGAGACACCACTGCGTAGAGCATATCCTAATGTCAATATTAAGTATTTCAACCCACTGGCTTTTGATTCTATCGCATAATTAATCTTATTATAATAACAGACAATTAAAAAACTCAGTTGATTTTGTTGAAAAATGCACTTATTAAAAAAGATGGCTAAAAAAAGAAGTTGCTTCAGGGGCCCTTCGGGATTATGGGCCCTGAAGCTTGAGCTTCATTAGTTTTATAGTAGATCCGCCACCACCCTCTGCGTAAATATGCTGACATTTAGAAAAGCACAGAATTTAACTCAAATGTCTGAAAATTATAGCAAGCTTAGCACGCATTTCTTACCTTATGTTTTTATAATTCTTGCAATTTATAATAATTTGAGGGGAAAAAAATACATTTTAAACAATGGAAGTGAAACATCCATCTTTTCTCATAGTCTAACGTATATTTAATCTCATACAGAGCTTGAAAACGCATTTATTTATTAACCATAGTTGCCAACTCTCCCTGAATATCAGGGAGACTCCCTGAAGATTGGGTGATCTCCCTGACTCCCTGAAGTGTTTGGTAATCTCCCTGATTCTAATTTCATCCATTGAGGTCTATGGAGATGACCAATTTCATGGAGGCCAAGATGTAATGAAAGAATCTTGTTAATCAGCTGCAGCGTCACTTTTAGCTTTTCTATAAAGATAGTAATGAAAGTATTCACTGACAATTTAATAATCAATAAATACTGACATTTTTATTGTAAAATAGTTTTCCTGGCAGTGCTAGATACACCTATGGGTGGAGCTATTCACAGGACACACCTCTACCCACACCCGGGTGGAGCTATTCACAGGACACACCCCTTTGGTGCAGCACCTTCATAGCGCTCTTACAATCTCCCTGATATTCATTTGCAAAAGTAGGCAACCATGTTATTAACAGGTTTTTATATAGCACCGTCAGATTACTGTTACGCGGGACTGTACTAGATGGGCACAAACCGCGTGGGTTATGTGGATGATCCCGAGTGTGGATGCAGATGGAGTTACAGTCAAGGAAGATTTGAAATAGAGTGAGATGTGAATAGGCTTGCACCACCAAACACCTGGCAAAATAATCAATGCTGAGAACACTAAGCAATGACTACTGACTGGGTACACAAGACTGGGAATTGAATGCAATGCACTCACAACAAGACTGGGTTTAGACAAGACTGGGTATAAGTGCTATGCACTAAAAACAAGACTGGGTTTAAACAAGACTGGATATAAGTGCCAAATACTGAGAGACTGAGTACTAATTGCACCATACCAGACAGGACTAGATATATGCTGAACAATGATGATACTCTGTCAAAGATGGCAGTAACCAATAGCAACACCGTGACTGGATGTTAGCGGGGCAGACAGGAAGCTTGCACAGTTACCATAAGACTCTGGAAAATCTACTGACACACTAGCAGGGCAGACAGGAAGCTTGCACAGTTACCAGAAGACTCTGGATAAACTACTGACACAAACCATACACCACAAACATCCCAACTACTGCACTAAATTACCAGACAAGCTGGCAATATCAAACAAAGCGCAGAGAAGCACTACTAGTCACAGCAGAAGTCTAACAGGTGATACCAAGGAAAACCGCAGAAACTACACACCAAGACTTAACAGGGCAGGCCAATAGTATCAAAAAGCAGCTATACAAACAGTGTGACTACCAACAGTAATACTTACTAAAGATCTTACCGTGAGTCTACTGACAGCACAAACACACAGCTACGTACAGCTGACCGCAGAATCCTCGTGTATCACGCGGGGAGCGGGCGCAGGGTCAGAAGTAAACCAAGGCTAGGTGCTGGGATGTTAACTAAACAGCGAACCAGGATGATTTCCAAATAGGACAGAGTTCAAGGCAAGGCAGGAAAGAAAACTCCAGATAGACACTGCAAACACAGGAGTCCTAGACAGGGCTGCAGAGGCGTAACTAACGTGGGTTTTTGTAGGGCTCGTGCCCCCGGTTCCGATGGCGCCCAGCTGATGTGGGCGCAATCGGAGCCTTAGGGCATGAGTCCTACAAAACTCCACTGTTTTTTTTTCCCCAGTTTGACTCCTTTTCCAGGAGTCACAGCGGGTAGCAGGTATCACAGCGGGGTGGGTGTGCGTGCGGTGAATACAGACGTCGACGCGACCTTGGGGTCACATCAGCGTCTGTATTCACTGCAAGCACCACCTGACAATGCAGAGAGCGTGCCGCGGAGGAGAGCAAAGAGAGGGTAAGTGACTTTCTATTGGGGATTGCACTAAGGACTAAAACTATATTAAGGGGGTGCACTAAGGACTGAAATTATGATGGGGCTGCACTAAGGACTGAAATGATATTATGGGGGTGCATTAAGGATTGCAACTATATGAGGGGCTGCACTAAGGTCTAAAACTATATAATGGGGGTGCACTAAGGACTGAAAATATATTATGGGGGTGCACTAAAGACTAAGGGTCTGATTCAGAATTAAGAAGGTGCTTAAAATAAGAGAGGAAAGTTACTTCTGGGCTAAACCATGTTGATTTCAGGGGGAGTCAAGTTAATTGTATTCTTTGCATGCAGGGATATATCTTTGAATTGCTTACTGCACACAGATACTGACCAGCTTTACTATCACACTGTTATTTAGACTTGGGATAGAAAACATCACCTCTCAACTCTAATACAGTTTGCAACAGATGAAATATGACTCCCCCTGCAATCAACATGGTTTAGCCCAGGAGTAACT
>WWET01002429.1:130202-144903 GCA_011038615.1 Limnodynastes dumerilii
CAGGAGGTGTGAGTATTTGAAAATACTGTAAACGAAGCTGCCAGGCTCGCTGCGATGATAAGCAAGCCTGATGCAGCTTCGTTCACAGTGAAACAAATCTGTGTATAAATAGACCCCTAAATGTAATGTTGTATTACAGGAGAAATGCATGATGGGTATAACCGTACAGGAATGATTGGTCAGACCTGACCAAAGATTTATGCTGGATATCTACATCATCATATCCTTGTTCAAAGCTTTGAGCTGAATATTATCTCCCAATGTGTTTGATTCATTAGACATATAATTAGGGCTTAGTTCCAAGTCTTCTGTATGTTTTTTAACAATGACTTTCAAGTGATCAATGGTATCTGTGCGTCTGTAATTTTCTATTACAAATATACACTACAACACCAACAAAAAAGGGCCAGGTTTCAGCTGGCAACCATTGTTGAGCTTGACAAGCTGAGAACATTTACCACTAAGTATTTTAAGTTCAACAATAACATAACATATTGTAGCTTTACAGCATTGTGTCCAGTCCATTTATTATTCCCAATCAGTGTGGAATGGATTGTTCAGTTACAAATCCTGCAAGCTGAAGTGGAACGGGGATAATGAATGGCAAGATCCAGATTTATCTTCATTGAATAAAAGCATTAAACACAAATCACCATTATTTTTACATTATATGAAACATTTTTCTTGGTCAATTCAATGTTGTGTGTTTTAGTAATTGCAATCTAATTATTATGCATATGCTTACATGAGGAGAAAGGAGAATGAGAAAATGTAATTTATCTATATTCACAAGTAGAACCCTTTCTAATATATGTTAAGAAAAAATAAAATATTCTTATTTTAAGAAAACAGTTACCTCTTTATCCTCCTCCATAATTGTGAAAAGTGGTATCATTATCAACAAGGGTAAATTCAGTAGTGCCATTGGGCTGGATCCAGACTTAGTTAAGTGCTTGAACTTAGTTACTCCTGGGATAAACCATGTTGATTTCAGGGGAAGTCAAGTTAATTGTATTCTTTGCAAGTAGATATATATCTTTGAATTGCTTACTGCACACAGATACTGACCAGCTTTACTGTTATTGTTACTGTTACTGTTATTTAGACTTGGGATAAGAAACATCACCTCTCAACTCTAATACTGTTTGCAACAGATGAAATATGACTCCCATGCAATCAACATGGTTTAGCACAGGAGTAACTAAGTTTAAGCACTTAACTAGGTCGGGATCCAGCCCATTGAGTATAGTAGCCTAAAGTTTAAGACAACTTCTCTGCATTTTCTACCCTAACAGATGCAATAAGCACACCTTGCATCAGATTTACTAGGCTGCGGAGATGTTGCCCATAGCAACTAATCAGATTCTAGCTGACATTTTCAGTATGTAATAGGAAAGTGAGAGCTAGAATCTGATTGGTTGCTATGGACAACATCTCCACTTTTCCTTTTCCGCAGCTTAGTAAATCTGGCCCTAAATGTAAAATGCCAGCAAGATCACTTGCAACAACGCAAAACAGCACAGGACTCAACTTTTGCTACAAAAGATTACTTATCTGATCACTTACCATGGACACTAATAAGTCAGGGTTGCCAACTCTCCCAGAATATCCGGGAGACTCCCGAAATTTGGGCAGATTTCCCGGTATCCCGGGAGAGCCGGCAAATCTCTTGTAAGTCCTGACCCCCTTCTAAACTCTATTGTAATCCCTAGAGTTACTAGGGATGGGTGGGACTTGATGATGTAATCAAGCCCAGCCCACCCTCTAGAATACTAGAGATCACAATAGTGATTGGCAGGGGGCGGGACTTAATGACACAATATGCATAAATTGCGACATTAATCCCACCCCTTGCAGGCATCAATGGCTTCCCTCCTGGATCTCTCGGAGGGAAGCCTTAAAAAGTCGGCAACCCTGTAATAAGTTGATGAGACACACTGGTCAAACCTTGTCTTAAGTTGGCACTGACTGACAGATGCTATTGGTGGCCATGCAAAAAAGTCTGTAAAGTCAAATGTGGGCAGGATCAATTATAAATAAAGCTAATAAGAAGGCAGTAGGCACAGATAACATTAATTAGAGCAGTACATATACATAATGTGGTTGTGCTTTTGTAGATCAAGTTATGTAAAAAAGTTATACACTAAAACAACATATATAGACTAATATTTCCAAACACAATAAATATATGTATTGTGGCTACCACCCAATACAGGGAACATCCTAGAGATCACCACCAAATACAGCATGCTAGTGACCTCCAGTGTCCACTTAAGAGATTACTTTACACTCCTTACTCTCAATTTTAGGGCCATCTCCTCTGCTACTGCTCTGTACCTCTTCTACCTCTTCTCCATGCACACTCCATCCTGCCCCCTCCGTTCAGCTAACCACCATTGTCTGACCTTCCAACTGATCACCACATCTCACGTCAGTTTCCAAGATTTATCCCGTGCTGCACCACTGCACTGGAATGACCTCTCTCAGTAAGGCTTTCCCATATGCAGCTGGTCTCTCAAAACTCACCTGATAGCATCTATTCTATACAAACAACTTAGTCACAACCACTTATTACTGTCAACATCCAATTTCTCTTTAAACCTCAACCTCAAAAGGTCACTGGTTATGTGAATGTAAAATGCAAGTGGTTTGGAGGTATGGATCAGAATGGAGTGTGTTGGCATGCTGATACTGTGCATTATAATATGAAGTCAGTTGGAAGTTGAAAGTCTATGTAGTTTTGGTTGGGTAGCACTGATGAATGTGCACGTGCAGAATGGTAAAATGTGATGGAAAAATCAAAAGTCTAGATCTGGTTTATTGTTTAGAAGCATATTTGAGGCCAGCAGCTGCAAGGGGATGTTGTGTAAAGATGCTATTTTGAAGGATTTGAGGGCAGGTTTTATACTGGCTAATATGCAGCTTCTGTATGTAGTAGCCACAAAATGATTTTCCTAGAGTAAGAGAACATTATTAAGTAAGGCTGGGTACACACTGTGGCTTGTCAAAAGATAATTTTTTTCCAATTACCAGATAAAGCTCCTAATATGCCAGATCAATGATGTAAAGTTTTTTACAATAGTGTCCTGTGCCTATTAGGAGATCTTTGGACAGTACACACTGGTAAGATATCTGGTGTAATGGTCATTTGATTGTGGACAGTACACACTGGTAAGATATCTGGTGTAATGGTCATTTGATTGTGTGATAGAAAAGATAATCTGCTAAAAAGTCCCAGGGTGTACCCTGCATAACAGAAGTTTACTCTTTCAAGAGAAGTTGCTTGAACATATTGGGCCTGATCCTTATTTCCGTAAGACTGGGGACTTACGCAAGCCTCTTGCATCAGTCCCCTAAAAAAGTAACATAGAGAAGACAAAGTCAGCACTCCTATTGTTTAGTTAAAGGAATGTAACATGTTTTAATGTAACTCTAAAAATCAAATCTCAAAAAAACAGACAGGATGGTACCTATTCTCTAGAACCTCCTCATTAACATTAATACCTGTGTCAAAAATGTATTATTTTATTGTTATATACATGATGACAAACACATAATTTGACCCAATATTGTCAACTGTAAAGCTAAATTATACCCGTAATGAAAACACCCAACAAACATAAATTTAAAGCGATATTAAGTCATCAACATAAATTGAGTGTGAGTGAAATAATCACAATTGTTAAAATGTACCTACTACAACAAAGCATTCTTAGCTGCAGAGGCATAACTAACGCTTGATGAACACACAGCTTATGAGGCACCATCAGTGCCTTTTAGGGCACACACCCAACCGAACTCACCCTGCAACTGTCGGTTCGCATGTGAAAAAAAGAAGCCGTTCCCTCTTGTCGTCTGTTAAAATGAAAGCCGGAGCAGCTGTCATTTTAACTGAGAATAAAGGGCAGAACTTCCTCTCTTCTATACTTATCTCACTCACTAGAGAGATTACTGAGAGTCTCTCTAGTGACCCTGATTTGCACAGATGAGAAGAGGGGATGGTCCTGGCCTCTCTTCTATATACTTTACAGTTCACAGTCTTTAATGTAACTGAAATATTAAAATACTAAAAGCAAAACATAAGAAAGGCAAAACCCTGCTTACCTCACTGTGACCTCTGGTCCATCTAGAGGAGCTGCAGCACAGCAGCTGATCCTCAGTGCAGGTAAACATTTACAGGATAACTGTAGTGTTTTCAAACAGGACTTTTATGTTAAAGAATACAGAACACCATTGTGCCATACCAGACTGTGATAACTCATTGTCCATCACCTCCAGTAGAAAAGTATAAAGTTGGGACATGGCTCTCCTGGTGGGCAGTTCTCTAAGAAGGTACTTATCAAATGGGTTATCATAATCCTTTTCTGTAAAACAACTGATAACCTGTTGGAATTAATGCCTCGCTTTCAGGAATGCAATAGGGGTCTCCATGTGCTATTTTTTCTTTTATAAGAAAGCTAACGATGGCCACTCCTCGCACCTGCCTAATATTGAAGTGGTAGGATGAAATGCCATGTTGAAAATAAGGGTTGTTAAGTGTATAGTGGCTGTGCGTATAATTGTATATATAAAAAAAATGGAATATGGTCCTTAATTCCTCTTTGTTATGAAATTGGGAATATGGAGCAGTATTATGGGAGGGGGGATATAGAACCATATTCACACGTAAGTGTGTGATCCGTAGGTGCGGATACACATGTATCCCCACCAACTTACCAGCTCCCCTCCCCTGTCCCCATTTTTAGTGCCATAGGGTACCCTTAACTACCTGTGCGTATTAAGGAGGAAAAATACGCACAGAGGTTCCCCAGCCCTCCCTCACAGCCTAATTTACATCCCTACCCCCACAAGCTTTACGGAAATAACCCCGGAGGCTGCCGTGGCACGCCTCCTCTTACCTTAAAAACTATGGGCAGTCTTTAAAGACCACCCATAGTTAATCTGTGTCTTTCTGGGTCTATTACAAAAATTGCTTAGTCTATGTGACAGTGGCCCCTAACGCTAAAATCCGCACCTCAGAATCATCAGCTTCTTAGGTGTGAATCCGGTCCATAGAGAGCCTTATAATAGAAACATGGTGCAGTATTCAGTGGCAAATAGAGCATATTAATATTCTATAAATTATTTTACCCTAATATTTTTAAGGTTTTTATATTTCTTTCTCTTGGGAAAATCACTTTTAAATCATTTATATAAAAATTTTGATAATAAAAGTATTATTTATAAATGTAGTTGCATGCGGGCGTGAGATGAAATATTGCACAGACCTGAGTGCTTCTTTTGTGAGTATAGTATGTGAGTAGACATTTTTATGTTATTTGATTTTTAAAATACTGGGGTCAATCTTTTAGTTTGCTTTTTTCTTAAAAGAAGCTGTATATATATCTACAGCAGCTTTATAACCGAAAGGCCTCTAGGATATCAAATCAATCCAATTTAAACTATTGCTCTGAGACATAAACTAGACCATATTTGCTGCTTTTTTCTTTGCAGTCCTTAAACATAATGTAACAAAGACAGCACTGCTAAATCCTCTTAGCACTGACACTACACTATTCACATGCCATCTGGTTCCAAGTCACTAGGTCCAGGCAATACAACCGTTTTTAATTGGCATGGGAAATTTAAATGTCCAAATACACTAAAGCTTCCCTGAAGCTATCATCTACATTAGAGTAAAAATATAGAGCTTTTTAAGGATCTCAGCATTAATCTGAAAAAAAAAAAAAAAAACAACAAAACTCTGGGCTGCCTGAACCAGTCCGGGTGATCTGAAGCCAGGTGGAAACTGTAGAGTAATGAGCTACTTGTCCCTCCAGCAATGAAGCATCTGAAGCAGAAAGCAATCTTGCCTGCTGTCTAGCATCTCGACAAGAAGCTTATTAAAGGCTTTGCTGAGTCACATCATATAGAAATGTGAAAATAAAAGAAGGGAAAGACCTGATAACTAGAATACCGTGTGTGTAATTATCGCATATCTCCTAGAGTGTTAGGTACAATATAGTCCACACGAAAGCTCCACAGGGAGAGTGTAGAGAAACCAACTAATGTGCCAGAGCACTGACTCTCTTTGTGACACTCTTTTGACTTAATAAAAGCAGCTGCAAGCTTGAGTGTTTGTCACAAATTTAACAAGATCGAGGCAGCAAGATGCATCTGCCAGAAAATGCGAAGGAGGCATCAGACTGAATCAAGTCTCAAAAGGGTCATTTAAGGGAGTCATTTCTATAGGACATCATAATTGTTCTGTCAGGTTTTATTAAATGCCTAAAAAATGTAAGCATTAAAATATATTTAATATAATATAAATATTATTTATATGTCTTTACCAATCCCTTAGTGCCATCCAAGGAGAGCACAACAGGGAAAAAAAGAGAAAAGAGCCGCACCTATGATGCACACCAAAAGCAGTTTAAAAAATAACTTTTAATTAGTCTAGTAAAATTTGTTGAATAAAGTCAAAAAAATAAATACATATTTCTATGCCGCATGCTTGCACCCATGTCTCAAAAATAAATTTGTATGCCTACTAAATGTTGATTGATACAGCAGTCTTTCAAATTGCTGTGCAGTACGCTTACTCCCCTTTTATCTACATGATTTATATGTCCCCATCATACTGCTCTAAATGGACCATGTTCAGATTCCACACACTTTCAGTATGTGCGGGGGTCTGTTATTAACCTAACTATGAATCAGGCCCTATATTTCTATAATAGGGCTCTATATTCCACTATAATAAAGCTGTTTATCTCTCCTTAAATGTGGTCAGGTTATCCCCCACAATAGAGCTCTATATTATACAGAGCCCTATTATAAATAAGTATATAGAGGCCTATTACATAGTATAAACTGGACACATGCAGGAATAAAAAAACTTATTATGTGGCATATAGAGCCTGTTTTGAGGGATCATTTCTAAATAATTAAAAGGGAATAATGAGTATTACTATATACCCCCTATAATAGTACTATATATATCATATAGAGACCTATTATGGGCTAAGAATATAGAGGCCTATTATAAGGAAAAATACGGACTTTTATAGGAATAAAGAGCTTTACAATAGGACAGACACTCTTAATAGGGAAATAATTTGACCAAATTAAGTAGAAACAAAGAGCTTTATTATGGGGCATATAGTCTATATATCCAATAATAATAAAGATATAGTAGGGGTTTAAACCAGATGAAGTGAATTACAATGATTGGGCCTGATCCAGACCTATGCTTATGAAACGCTCATGTGCGTAGCGTATTTACTCCAGCGTACCTACGATGCACTCCCCTTGGTCGTACTTAGTTTTGCTTTCTTACACCCAGCAAACCCTACCCTAACTTTTCTGATCGTAACTGTGGGCGCCAGTAAGCTCAATGCGTAGTTACGACACCTAGCATGCCCATACTGTACGATTTAAATGCCTCACCCCGCCCATGGTGCGTATTTACAGGTTTCGTATAGCAGACAGGCACGCCCCCTGGACCGTATTTATGAAGGTGTTACGGTCAAGGCTCATACACTCAGAATTTCAGAGCGTAACATGAGCATAACATCTGCCCCGCGCATGCGCAGTAAGTACAAATGACCGTTTTTACGCTTACGTCCATCGTAAAAACGTACCCGAGCATAGGTCTGGATCAGGCCCATTATCTCTATCTTATTACGGGATCTATCAAGGGGTGTGATTTATTAGGCAGAAAGTGAACAGTCAGTTGTGGACATTGATAAGTTGGAAGCAAAATCAATGGACAAATGTAAGAAGCTGAGTAAGGGCTAAATTGTGATGGCTTGTCAACTGGGTCAGAAAATCTCAAAACAGTAGGACTTGTGTTATCTCGTGCAGTAGTTAGTACCTATCAAAAGTGGTCTAAGGAAGGACAACCAGTAAACCACTGACATGGGGGCAGATCCAGAACTACGCATTTCCGCGAATTTACGTGTGGCGGAGACGTAAATTCGCAGATTTGTACGCACTGCGCATGCGCACCGCAGAAAATACGCACATTCACGTAGCTTATTTTCAAACGTATGGGTAATTCACGTGTTGCTAACGTAAATACTTACGTGTGGGCGTGCCAAATTTACGTTAGTGACCAATACGTGCGTTTTACGTGAAGTAGGCGGGGGGTGGTATTTAAAGTGTACAGTATGGGCGTGCTAAGCTGCGTACGTTCGCGTAGTCTGTACACCCGTTAGCGGACGTATGCTGTTACGTTAGGAAAAGTTAAGGTAGGGTTTGGGTCGCGTAATTTCCGAAAATACGTCCGTGCCGCAGACAGGTAAGCACCGCTCTCTATTTAGAAAAAAATTGTGTGTACCACTTTAAAGCGCTATTATAGCACTTGCTGCAGTCGTCCAACCTTACGGGGGGTGCCTCCCTCCCCAAAATAGAAAAGTGAAAACCAAAGTAAATGAAGGTGGATAAAAGCGCTATGATAGCGCTTTTATCCACCTTCATTTACTTTGGTTTTCACCGCTCTCTATTTCCCCAACCCCAACCCTTATGCTAATTCTTACTCTAACCTCCGCCTTCCATTACCCTAACCCTAACCCTCCCTTTCCCGCAGCCTAACTCTAAGACTCCCTTCTCCGCAGCATTAACCCTAAGACTCCCTTCTCCACAGTCTCCCCTTTTCCCATCCATCCCCTCTCCGCAACCTAACCCTAAAACTTCCCTACTAAAATACATCCCCTTTCCTGCATGGTAACCATCCTTACAAACCAAATTCCACCACCTGTCACCATTGCACATCTGCAATGGGGACCAGGTTTGTGCCCAGCTTTCCAAATCTATACATGGACTCTTCTAAGTAGACCCATGTGTGGGGCAGCAAGGCAAGCACCTGGTCTTCTAGTTGGTATATTTTTCTTTTATATGGGAGGGATCTCCAGATTCCCTTACTCATTTTGTTTCTAGTTTGAATGTAACAATTTTAATTTAAAATTCATTCAACATCTTAACAGGAGCAAAAATGTCAAAGTACTTGTGATATTCTAATGAATTAATTTTCCTTTTGGTTTCGACTGACCCTTTTTGTGTGTAGATAAATAAGGTAATTTCTTCTCCAATCCTCTTTCTGTTACTACTTTGTATTACATACTCAATGGTACATATAGTTGTTAAGAAGAACAACAGAAATACATCTTGTACAATATGTCATCACAAATAGGGACATTGTAATGGTGCACTCACATTATATGTGTCTTGCTGTTCGGCATATATTGTTATGCAGCTGCTCCCAGGGCACGGAGTCTAACTGCAGTCTCATTTTCACCCTGATGGTGGGGATAGGCTTGTGCAGCAAGAACCCAGCTGGTCACAACCCCTGGAAGGAAGCCCCCAGTGTAATATTAAAGCAGAGCTCATACACAACACAGACAATAATGGACGGAGTAACAGGCAAAGAGTGTTTGTTATGTACAAACAACACACAGGTAACGGAGACAAGTTAGCTGTGTACAACAGGGAAACATAAACATAAATACCAAACTAAACAAGATGCACATGCTATGAATATGAGAATGCTATGACAATGCTATGAGATGCTATGACAATGAGAATCAGATTCCAACAGGATAAGAAGAATACAAATACACAGGGCAGAGCTAACTGAGACAATTGAATAAATGCAAATTTAAAAGTCAAGGCTAATAGAGGATACTGGAAAACAAGACAGGAATAAATAAAGGTGCAAATCAAAACACAAGAGAATACATGGAATACAGAGAAACAGAAATACAAGCAAATAGTCAGCTGGGAACACAAGCACATAAAGGAAAGAAAAACAGGAAATGCACAAAAGGCAACTGGTTCACAAGATAAAATGGAGTATCAAGCAGATAAGTGAGCATACATTCACCAGGAACGCAGGACAAACAATGTATTACCAGAAGCCTTCTCAGAGAAAGTAAGGTTTATGAGCAAGCTTACCAGATGACGAATAAATTAATAAAGTGTTAATGGCATGCCGCAGCATAAATCAGTGCCCCGTCCCTATAAAATTATCAACCATGTCCCCTGTAACCGGTAACAAATAGATAATGGTGCCCTGTAGTCAACATTAAATAAATAATACTGTCCCCATAGTACTATAAATATTAATACTGGCTCCGTAGTAGAAAATAAATAATTAAATCTTGTGTGTCTTAAGGGTTATTATTATTGCATTTTACTTTGTTATTTCAGAACTTTCCTCAATATTAAACAAGGTAGCAGATATGCAGAGGTAACTTGTGTGTCTTAAGCATTATCTTTGCTTTTTACCTTGACATTTCTGAACTTTACTCAGCACTGAATGAGGTAACGGATACACGGAGGTCACTCGTGTTTTAAGGTTTATCATTGCTGTTTACTTATATATTTAGGTTATCTTCCCATCATAGACATTGTGGAAAATATATCCATTTGAATCGTGTGTTTAAAGACTATTATCACCTTTTCAACTTGGGTGCCTTCTGGCTTCATCATTCTCCCACCTATTGACATCCCGTTTGTATTTCTATACCTATTACCATATTCCTTAATACTAATGCATCTGTAACCTTATTTATTTGTTTGTTTTTTTGATTTGTTTGATTCAGCATGTTTTTGGAGTTCCTGTGAGACAGAGTAGTGGCATGTACATAGAATTTGCAACTTGTGTATTACTATTTTCACCCTTTATTTCTGTCTACACTTTAGCATCATTACTTTTACTACTACTCATGCTCACATTTGAAGTGGGCTCAGAAATGGGGCAAGAAGGCTTGTCTAGGAGTATAGTGTCTGAATCAGAAATGTCTGACTCACACACATCATTCGTGGACACCCTTTCACTCTTTTCATGAATTTGTAAAGTTTGTGAACCCACAATTTATTGGGGTTTAGTGTTTGTTTTTGGCACGGAATCATCTGCTTTAGAGGTGACAGACTCATCCTTATGATGAAAAGGTGGTTCAGAAGATATATGCCTGTGTTTGTCAATGGCCTTTGCACTTGGGATTCTAGTACGTGAAATAGTACTAGTAGGAACTTCACTCGCAAATATAGGTCAAAGTTTGAGACTTTCGTTGCCACTACATGTGCTGTATGGTATGCTTGCAATGTGTGATTTGTCTGCACTAACAATTCGTTTTGTAGCCGGTAGATAGCAACTTAAGACCGGATTCAGATTAAATAAGGAGAGCTCACTTACGCACGCAAGGTGCATAAGTGATCTGACTACACTTGAGGGCGCATGCGTAGTAGCTAATTTCTTAGTACTACGCACTTAAGAAGCATTCTTCTTAATTGTGGATACAGCCCTTGGTGCAAACACAGTCCACTAATTCTATGTGATCTGTGCATAATCCACCAACCTCCATCAATGCCCAAGATCTTGTAATGTACTTTAAGGACAAGATTGATAACATAAGACAGGAATAATCCTCCAACTCCTCATCTAACATACTGTCTAACACCCTTTCTCTACCCTCTGGCACTATGTCCTCATTTCATCTAAAAAATGAAGAGAAAGTATCTGCTCTATTCTCCTCTTCCTACTCTACTACTTGTCCTCTTGATCCTGTACCCTCACAAGTCAGTCGATGCTTATCCTCTGTGCTTATTCCAACCTTAACTACAATCTGCAATCTCTTTCTGAAGACTGGTATCTTCCCCTCTTTATTCAAGCATGCACTAATTACCCCAATTCTGAAAAAACGAAACTCTGACCCAAATTCTCCCTCAAATTACCGGCCCATTTCCCAGCTCCCATGCCCCTCAAAGCTGCTTTAAAGACTTGTCTTTACTCGCCTCACTAACTTCCTTTCCTTACACAATCTTCTAGATCCTCATCAGTCAGGCTTTCATTCTCCACACTCCACTGAAACTGCACTAACCAAAGTGGTCAATGATTTGAGTACTGCTAAATCCAAAGGTTACTACTCTTTTCTAATTCTCCTGGATCTTTCTGTTGCTTTTGACACTGTTGACCACTCTCTTCTCATAGAAATGTTACAATCAAAGGGTATTAAGAACCTAGCTCTTTCCAACTTTCCCTTATGTATCAAACCCACTGTCCTATAGAGTGTAAGCTTGTGAACAGGGCCCTCCTACCCACCCAATCTGTCTGTTATTACCCAGTGTTGTTTACACTGTTAGCAGTGGAATCAGAGTCTAATCTATTTTAAATAATAATCAATAAAATATATCATTTTTTATCATTCAGTCTTTTCCACTGTGAATCAGGGAAGTTTGAGTGCACCTATTTTTTTCCCTATCTTTTTCTTTTTGTTGTAAACAAAATACAAGGACAATTTAGTTGTGCATATTACATATTAAAATGTGCACAGAAGCTTTTTACAAGTAGTTAAAAGTCACATTTACACACTGCCTGTGAGGAGGCATTAATAATCCATTTGACAATACTTTCCAGTGGAAATCTTTTTGATTTTTGACATTATATTGGTTTTGTCACCAGTATTTAGTCATTGTAAATTGTAAGTAAAAAAAAAACGAGAAACGAGAAAATGAGGCAGTTGAAAGCAGTCCTAATGTTTCTTTACTGTCATCAGTCATATAAAAGACACTAGAGAAATTAAGATTTTTTTAGAGAAAGGAAAAGATATATATTAGATAATTAATTGGCTAATTCAATGTTATAAAAGGCATGACTTTGAAGCGGTCTCTTTTTCCTACATTCACATTTCTGTCAGAACCAAAAAGAATTTGTAGATAAAAATCAAAAGGCGCATTAGAGAAATGCTTGAATGTTTGAGCGCAATGGGAAAATTTGTACATTCCTTTCCCTTCATAGATGACCTCCACTGAGTGTTTGATAAATGTGTTCAATAAGGGAGGGGATCAAGAGAAGTACGTTTATATATATTTTATAGCCTTGATGTTGGCGGAGTAGCTTATCAAACTTCTGCAGATTTTTGTAACTAATTCTCTGGTTTTTATTTTAAAGATAGAAATGCATATTTAGTTACTGAGTAATGGCTAGAGTGCCAGGCATTGTCTTGCTTTTTGTACAAATCCCCTGTCTAGTGCACCTGCCGTGTATATTACTTTAACAAGCTAATTTGAGCAGCCTCTCTTTGGATTTTGTGTTTTAAAGTCTCTTTGAGATCACAGCTGTGAGGGAGTATGGTCTCAGATGAGCATTGGAGGCCCAGGGAGCCTCCATGAGGTATGCTCTTGGTTTGAAAAGAAATTGGATTTTTGACCCATAGTTGGGGCTCTATTTAGAGTTAAGATTAGAGTTAGGACTGCTCCCACAGAGAAGCCTTGATGTTGGCGGAGTAGCTTATCAAACTTCTGCAGATTTTTGTAACTAATTCTCTGGTTTTTATTTTAAAGATAGAAATGCATATTTAGTGACTGAGTAATGGCTAGAGTGCCAGGCATTGCCTTGCTTTTTGTACAAATCCCCAGCCTAGTGCACCTGCCGTGTATATTACTTTAACAAGCTAATTTGAGCAACCTCTCTTTGGATTTTGTGTTTTAAAGCCTCTTTGAGATCACAGCTGTGAGGGAGTGTGGCCTCAGATGAGCATTGGAGGCCCAGGGAGCCTCCATGAGGTATGCTCTTGGTTTGAAAAGAAATTGGATTTTTGACCCATAGTTGGGGCTCTATTTAGAGTTAAGATTAGAGTTAGGACTACTCCCACAGAGAAGCCTTGATGCTGGCGGAGTAGCTTATCAAAATTCTGCAGATTTTTGTAACTAATTCTCTGGTTTTTATTTTAAAGATAGAAATGCATATTTAGTTACTGAGTAATGGCTAGAGTGCCAGGCATTGCCTTGCTTTTTGTACAAATCCCCAGCCTAGTGCACCTGCCGTGTATATTACTTTAACAAGCTAATTTGAGCAACCTCTCTTTGGATTTTGTGTTTTAAAGCCTCTTTGAGATCACAGCTGTGAGGGAGTGTGGCCTCAGATGAGCATTGGAGGCCCAGGGAGCCTCCATGAGGTATGCTCTTGGTTTGAAAAGAAATTGGATTTTTGACCCATAGTTGGGGCTCTATTTAGAGTTAAGATTAGAGTTAGGACTACTCCCACAGAGAAGCCTTGATGCTGGCGGAGTAGCTTATCAAAATTCTGCAGATTTTTGTAACTAATTCTCTGGTTTTTATTTTAAAGATAGAAATGCATATTTAGTTACTGAGTAATGGCTAGAGTGCCAGGCATTGCCTTGCTTTTTGTACAAATCCCCAGCCTAGTGCACCTGCCGTGTATATTACTTTAACAAACTAATTTGAGCAACCTCTCTTTGGATTTTGTGTTTTAAAGTCTCTTTGAGATCACAGCTGTGAGGGAGTGTGGCCTCAGATGAGCATTGGAGGCCCAGGGAGCCTCCATGAGGTATGCTCTTGGTTTGAAAAGAAATTGGATTTTTGACCCATAGTTGGGGCTCTATTTAGAGTTAAGATTAGAGTTAGGACTACTCCCACAGAGAAGCCTTGATGCTGGCGGAGTAGCTTATCAAAATTCTGCAGATTTTTGTAACTAATTCTCTGGTTTTTATTTTAAAGATAGAAATGCATATTTAGTTACTGAGTAATGGCTAGAGTGCCAGGCATTGCCTTGCTTTTTGTACAAATCCCCAGCCTAGTGCACCTGCCGTGTATATTACTTTAACAAACTAATTTGAGCAACCCCTCTTTGGATTTTGTTTTTAAAAGTCTCTTTGAGATCACAACTGTGAGGTAGTGTGGTCTCAGATGAGCATTGGAG
>WWET01002429.1:180064-195697 GCA_011038615.1 Limnodynastes dumerilii
TTGAGAGGTGATGTTTCCTATCCCAAGTCTAAATAACAGTGTGATAGTAAAGCTGGTCAGTATCTGTGTGCAGTAAGCAATTCAAAGATATATCCCTGCATGCAAAGAATACAATTAACTTGACTCCCCCTGCAATCAGCATGGTTTAGCCCAGGAGTGACATTCCTCTCTTATTTTAAGCACCTTCTTAATTCTGAATCAGGCCCACTGTCCCTTTCTAAAAAATAATTCACTGCTTCTATTCCCCCATCATGAGGAATGTTAGAGTATAGGGCTTGAACATCACACGTAACCAGCAAAAAGGATGGATCCCATTCTATTTCTGATATACTTTGTAAAAATTCCATTGTATCTCTTAAATTAGATTTTAAAGCTTTAGCTTTATCCTGCAAATGGGTATCCACAAAAAATGACAAATTTGATTTTAGGGATTGGATCCCAGAAATTATGGGACATCCCGGTGGGTCCACCATCCTTTTGTGGATTTTAGGGAGATGGTAGTAGGTGGGTACCACCAGGAATTTAGGAAAGAGAAAATCATAAGTTTGTTGTGTTATTACTCCCTTGGAAAGATATTCTTCAAGTAGAGTCTCAAGTGCCGCTTGATATGCATTAGTTGGATCTCCTCCTAAAATTTCATAGGTAGAACTGTCTGTAAGTTGCTTATTGGCCTCCAACATATATTGTGACAGATCTTGGACAACCACCCCACCCCCTTTCTCTGCTGGCTTGATCACCAAGGACTGACATTAGTTCATGCAGTGCCTTCCTTTCTTGTATTGATTATTGATTATTGATTATTATTGTAAATATAGGTTTTGTCTTCCCTCTCACAGAGTTTCATAAATTTATTCAGCGTGTTTTTATAGAATGCATCAATTAACCCATTTTTGTATTGCAAGGGATAGAAGTTTGATTTTCTTTTAAAACTTGGAGGCACAGAACCAACATCCGAGGTGACCAAGTCATCAGACACCAGGGCCGGGGGGTAAAACATCCTCTCCACCTGAATCTTCCATTAGATCCATCAATGATTTTAAGGCTTCCTGTTCACCAATATCCCATTGAGACAAGCTAGGGGACATCTAGGAACCATCAGCCAATTTAACTCGAAGTAGTTTGGCTTGGATGTAGGGGAGAACTTCAATCCTCATCTTAATAAGGATAGTTGTGCTTGTGTAAGGGTTTTAGATGACAGATTAAAAACTCCTGTACAATCCAAGTCTTCCACCTCGGTAGTGTTTACATTTTCTGCTGTCTTTTTGGATTTACCTCCCCTGATCCCTCTTGGCCTGATTCTCTTCTTCTTTTTTTGTGGGGATTGTGGTTGTAAAACCTGGAACAGGTTGCTCACTGATATGGGAAACTGTGCAATCAAAGGATTCTTGGTTTTCCCTAAAAAAAAACTTTAGACTGAAAATGGGAAGTAGAAGGGCCGTTTGTATCTTGCGTTAAGCTTAGAATAGAAGCATTCTGATGTTGTGTAAGTTCACTAGGATTAGATGTAGTAGCTTTATTCTCAGATGAATTGACTGTATTTGTAATAGATGTAATTGTGTGTAGAATTGGAATGTTTATTCTTATTATTAATTGTATTCTCCGGATTCCGATTAGATTTATTAGCTTCTCTGAATCTATTATTCCTTTAAAAATATTTGTCTGCAAATGTCTTATTGTAATTACGTACTCTGTTATATTTATAATCTTCATTATCTCTTCAGAATTTGTCATTTTTTAATAATCTATTGGAGATACCCAGGTTGTGGGTGGCTGCTGAAGTCCACTGTGATAGGCCAAGGGAGGAGGAGAGGGAAAGAAGTTTTGTGGTGCTGGGGTCTGAGGGATTGTCAACAGGGATGTTGAAGTCACCTAGGATAAGGGTGGGAAGGTCAGAAGACAAAAAATGGGAGAGCCAGGCTACAAAGTTAGCAATGAATTTGGAGGGGGGGGGCAGGGTGGCGGTAGACAACATCAACGCAGTTGATGGGGTGATAGATGTGACACTGCATTCACATCTATCATCCCATCCATCTCCTCAAAGGAGGTGAAAGAGAGAGAGGGTTCAGGGGCTATGACGCTAAATGTGCAGGAAGAGGAAAGAATGATGCCCACCACCAGTAGGGCATTCGCCAGGCCTAGGGGTGTGGGAGAAGGAGGGGCCACCATAGGAGAGGGTTGCAGGGGAGGTAGTATCAGAGGTGGAGAGCCAGGTCTCAGTGATGGCGAGAAGGTTGCAGGAGTTAGAGATGAAGAGGTCATAGATGGCAGGAAGCTTGTTGCAGATAGATCTGGCCTTCCAAAGAGCACAGGAGAATGAAAGAGAGGTAACAGGAGTGATGTGGATTAGATTGGAGGGGTTGCAGGAGCAAGGTAAGGCACAACGGGCCACCCGCACATGGATGGGGGTAAGGGTGGGTATGGTAAGGGAAGGGAAGCCTGATGGAGGAGTGGGAGAGGGTGTGGGGTGAGAAGGATGGGTGGGGAGGTAGAAGGTGGGAGAGAGCAGTGAGGGGGAAGGGCCATGAGAGTATGAAGGAGGCAGAAAGAAGTGATAAAGGCAGGAATAACTGGGGTGGTTCTGAAGAAGTGTAGAGTGTTAAAAATCTTTATAATGCATGAATAGCAAATAAAACAAAATAGGGCAGATCAATTAAGTGCAGGTTAAGAGAAATTATTACCCCCTCCTTCAGTTTATCCAGTCTTATTGCCCCCTCTTTTGCCCAGTCAGTCTTATAGCCCCCTCTTTATGATTGTCCAGCCAGCCTTATTGCCCCTCTTGTGTCCAGTCAGCCTTATAGCCCCAACTTTGTGTGCAGCCAGCTTTATTGTTCTCTCCTTCAGTTTGCCCAGCCTTATTGCCCCTTCTGTGTCCAGTCAGCCTTATTGCCCCTCCTGTGTCCAGTCAGCATTATTGCTCCCCACCTTAGTTGTGTCCACCTAGCCTTATTGCCCCTCCTTCTGTCTCCAGACACCATTATTGCCCCTCTATGTGTGTCGATTCAGCCCAATTGCACTTTTCATGTCCAGCGTCCCACTAACCCATTCTAAATCCCCATGCCCAATCTACTTTCTAAACCAACACTAATAAACTTACCTTTCCTGCGTCTTCTGCCTCTCTCCTCCGCGGCGCACGCTCTGCAGTCTAATGACGCTCGCGTGACCTTAGCATCCTCTGCTCTGATCAGAGCTGCAGCTATGCATAGCCATAGCACAGCCCGCTCTGTCAATGGCTCCCGGCGACAGCGCGGCACAGAAGTCAGTAGGTATGCCATACGGCAGTATGGCATACCATCACTTCTGTGAGCCCGCACTGAGTAAAAATACTGAGTAAGCTGTATTCTTACTCAGAGCTGGCTCACAGAAGTGGCGGTATGTCATACCGCCGTATACCAGCTCACTTCAAGTACTGGGTCAAATTATATTTAATCAATCAATAACTATGTAGGTTCCCATGTATGGTATGCCCAATTCTTCTCCCAATTCTTACATCACACTTTTGAGGGCAGTGTGGTGAAGATTGCAAGAGTGTGTATGGAGAGGCGATGGTTTGAGCATAGATGCAGGTCAATAGTCTGCTGTAAAATTGGATAAATGCGTAACATGGATTGGGTGTTATATCGTTGAAACTGGTCTGCTGTAGGATGGTTTGAAGATGAATCTGCAGAGGTTTGGACAAGTATGTACACAGCTTTAATCTAATTTTATTGCAATAAAACACTTTTAATTAATTTACTAGTATTGCAGGGAGCCATCTTAATTTTATGCCCAATCCAATGCTTTTATTTCAAAGATATTGTAATGCAAAGTACATGAACAGTGAAGGAATCAGAGGTCACCTATTGGTTGATCTAACTGAACTGAAATGAGCAAGATTCAGATTGTAAACTCAATTGTATCTCTGATATCAATAATAGATAGGCTTCTCAGATCTGCTTTAGCAGACAGAACTGTGGATTGATTGCTTCTTACTGTAAATAGAGAAAAAAAACAAAGTCCAGTAAATCCCTACTTTTCTCTAGATTAAGTTGATTTAGGCCCTTAAGATTGATCCTAACTTTCCTTCAAGCAAAGATTATTCGTACATGTAAAATGGGCACATGCAGTCATAATGAAGAGTGGCCATAGGCTCCATTTCCATGACATTAATTTAGCCACGATTACCAGATCTCACCAAGGGTGCATACAATTTTTCCATTAAGGATTCATTATAAATACAATTTTTTTTGGGATGGGCATTCTAAGAGGAGATATAAATGTAACTAATATATTTCACCTCCTGTCATTTCAGGGTTGCGCTCACTTTTGCAGCATAAGCTTCTTCCCACTTTTCCACTTTGTGTTGTCATTGTAATCAGCCAGATGCTGGTGGACAATTTTGCACCTCATTAATCACCAAATGAGTGTCTATATTAAGCTTTGAAATTGGCTTCTCAGCATGAACAAGTTAGTTAGCAAAGCAAAAAATCTGTTAAATATAATCATCCCCAGCACTGCACATTTTTTGCTGCATCCAAACATCCAATGTATAGAAATATAAGATATTAGGGATTATATATTCTAGCATTCAATATATAATATTTACACAGTGTTTCTGTTGTTGGTTGGGTTCATTTAGTTCAATATATTATTAAAAGGCAGTTTCTTATTTAACAATATTCCTCCACTATAACATCCTCTTAGCGTATACTGTAACTCCTTATTCTGGTAACACTTGCTCCTCTAACTGTCTGCCTGGGAACTGAAGTTACAATTACTATTACAATTACTATTGCAATCTATAAGGCATTTGCATCAAAACTCTAATTTTGGTTATCAGTCTAAACCTTCTTTACAGCTATGTAATTGAAGAGAACACATATTTACTCTGTATGTGTTTGGCAGACTTTGCACAGCCATTTCCGTAGCATATAATTTTATTAAATTGTATATTTATTGTGTTCTGACATAAATATTTCCTGAACCCCTTTGCTGATGTCTTGACATGGAGCTATCTGCTCATCTGTATTGTAATCTTCTTCTTAGTAAACTAATTGATAAAGATCTCCAGCTTTAAATCTAATTTGCTGACTGTGATGTTGAACTTCTGTATTTCTAGATGTTGTCAACTTTATCCTCCTTGTTAAAAGTTGGTTATTTAGTATTTAGTTTTCTATCTTAGGGTCCAGCCTTCCGCATGCTTTCTGTACATGCGGGAGTCTGTTCGCCCAAACTCCCCGTCACTCTTCTCTCTCATGTGGGCTTTATGGTAGCGTTCGCTGCCATAAGCCTGCCGTAACTAAAGCGTGCAGATCAGCAGTTCATTCTAACGCATGCGTGCGTAAGTGGCCTCATGTCCGTAAGTCTGGATGCGGAACTTACTCAGTAGTGAACACTAATAAATATATCAAGTTGTAAAGGGAGAGAACAAAATTTTGCTTTTACAATATAATATTAATACTGTGGGTATATTACTACACATAAAATTAATATGAATGAGAACATAGCATAATATTCAGGTGCACTATGGCTATACTAATATAATACATTGAAAATAACTGGTATAGTATATTTTTTGTGATACAATCAATGTCTGACACTCCATATGTATATTTACAGATCGCATCTATGGAACATAGTTTTATAAGCAAGTGCCAGTGGTGAAAATGGGTCACCTATTATTTTACTCTGCCACTGAACGCAGTGATGTGTTTCAGAAACTTTTACTCAGCAGAAGAGAAAAACTGTCAGATTCATCAAGATCAAAACACAGAAGTATTTCTAAAGGTGTAAAACCTATAGATAACAGTAGTTATGGATGTGAAACTGGCTTACCCTACATAGTTTTCAATCTAAAAAAGCCTATTCCATATAAATAGCGTGTCTCGGCAATTCCAGTGGAGTCATATTAAATATTAGTCGGTGCAGACTCCATTTTTCTTAACTGAAACCTCTTCTCTTCTGTTTTTGCTTTTTGCTGCATGGCCCCACATTTAGTGGTTCCCACCATAGAAATCTGTCACATGAAATGAATGGATCATTACATTACCTGATCTGGTGACTGCCAAAGCAGTTCTTTCTGTGCACATATTGCAAGCTTAACACATTGATTGATATGTAAGGGTTTGTCCTTCATTACAAGAGTAATGTTTGCACTCAAGAAGTCTACATATAATTTGTACTCACAATTCAATATGTGTGGCATTAAAGCAAATGTTTTGTACACACTTAGCAATGCCAAACCAGCTGTTAGGCGATGTTTGTGCATTCAGGTGGGTGTCTCTATTATTTTATTGACATTGTAACTACAGGTTTATAATACTGTCAGTTGTAAAATGGGAATGAGTGTAGGAAATAAATTCTTTAACAGTAGGGCAAATGTAATATCAGAGATAAGCTATTTTGTTAAACTTTATATTAGAATATGTTTTTGTTGGTCAAGTATTTCAAGTATATCACAAAGAGTGATCATATATGTCAGTTCTTAGACATTTCAAATGCTTTAATCAACCTATGCTTTTAAAGGGTAGAAAAAAATGAATTTTTTTTAATATGATGCTTTGCATGACACTTTTTTTGCCCTTTCTGATTTTATTCAGCATCTCAGCTCTTACTGATTTTTGCCACTTATTATGTAACTATGTCATAATTACAGCTGTGTATAAATCTGTGCAAAAGTCACAATGAACCCTCTCAAGTGCATCATGGCCTCTGTACACCATGCGCTGTCACAATACAATATAAAAGGAACATTCAGACAAATTCTTTCTCTTTTAAAAAGTGCCAGAGACCCCCACATCACATCCAGAAGTTTTGAAGATGAATCTCCATAGCACATGCCTTTATATAGCACATTTAAAACAAGCAACATGTTCCTTGGTTTTTATTGAACTTTTTTTTTTTTTAGTTTGTTTGCTTTTTGGCAATTTACAAAATTTAGGAGTACACATAAAGTTGTTACATTCTAAGACTTACCTAGAAAAAAACACATCAATGGGAAAACACACGTTATCACTCTTTTATTACTACAGTATATTTCCAACAGCATTGTACGGTCAAGTGGATATATCATACCCTCCAACATGACCCATTCCATAAGGTACAAAATACTCTGCTTCTCAGTTTCCAACTGTTAGTTACTATGGTAACCATCTTTGTTGAAGAGACAAATAGTTTTTTAAATATCAGTTAAGTCATTTCACCAGGTGAGTGACAGTTGGAAGCTCAGGTGCAGAGTATATTGTACCTAATGGAATGGGTCATGTTGGAGGGTCTGGATATATGCATTTTGTAATAATTACCATTTTAGTAGAGTGTGAGTGATCCCTGCTCACTACTGCTTACAAACCAATGACCTCCTCCTCACTAATAAACTGTATTTATATATGCTCCTTCCCAAACATGGGCACTCACTTCTCTTTAGACCAACTGGGCCTTTAGTTCTATTATGTTGATGATCACCAGTCCTGTTGCATGGTTCTTTTACTATAGGTTTATCCTGCCAATTAGTACAGGATCCAATGTCCAAAATTATCTTATAGAAAGCTGTGATAGGTTAAAAGTCACATGGGTGATTTAATCATTTGAGGTCACCTTAGAATCAGATAATACATGAATAAGGACCAAATGGATCACATAGTGCAATTGGTAAAACATCCATTCTGCCATTTTTGTTTCAATTACAATTTATTATTATGCATTTAGTTTACCAGATCCTTGATTGTCAAATCGCTCTGTATTTTATAGCACATCATCAGATAGGTATGCTAATTAACTGTTTTTTGTAATTGTATTGTAATCAATTGTATTACTATTTACTATTTACAATTACTATTGTAATCAATAGTAAATGTAGGTACTGTTTGCAAAGATAAAAGCAAACGAAAAATTCAGGATTTCAAAGTATGTTTAGTCCTGCACTGTAAAGCTTTAAATTTGGATCTTTTTATCATTTTGAACACACACAATGTCTTTTTATTTTGAATTTCAAAGGTTTTATTGCCATGCTGTTCAAATAATGCATAGATTTACTATTCAGATAGTATCCACATTGCCTTTCTTTATAACCCAAGATGGATAAACTTAGGTAAGAAATACTGTAGCCTTTTCTTTTTTTTGTTTACAGTTATACTCTAAATGTAAATGAGTTATTATTATGCCTGGCTGCTTCAGTCTTTATGGATTCTATGGAGAATCATGATAGACTAGTGCAATAGTTGCTATAAGTGCAATAGTTGTTATTTAAAAAAGAAAATATTATAAACACAATAGCTAAAGAGCATATCTAATACAATTTAAAACAATAAAAAATGATACCCTGATTCCAGTGACATCTCAGTATGTTATGTACCCAAATAATACAAAGTCAATTTGGTGCTAAAAGTTCCCACTAATAATTATCCTAGTGGTTCAGCTGCTACCAATACTTAATAATATAATATAATATACTTACAATGGGTAAGGGAAAAAAATACTTCTGCGCTACTAAAAATAAAGGTCGCTGCATACCTAACGTGACCATTTATTTTTTTCCTCAAAATGGGACATCTACTAATTTTTATGGAGGCCCACCACATAGTCAATGGGCGTGGTCAAAAAATCGCCCCTTCATTATGTGTTTCCTGTCAGATTTATTGCCCCTTCCTTGTGTGTGTCCAGTTAGACTTATTGCCCCTTCTTTCTGTGTGACCATTAAGCCTTAATGTCCTTTCTTCTATGTGTCCAGCCAGCCTTATTGCCCCTCCTTCTGTGTCCAGCCAGCCTTTTTGCCCCTTTTTTCTTATTTTCAGTCAGCCCTATTGTCCCTCCTGTGTCCAGTCAGCTTTATACCCCCTCCTTCTGTGTATACAACCAGCATTATTGCACCTTCCTTCTGTGTATCCAACCAGTCTTATTGCCACCTCTTCTGTGTTCATTCAGCCTCATTGTCCCCTCTTAATTTTTGTCCAGCCAGCCTTTTTTACCCCCTCCTAATTTTTGTCCAGCCAGCCTTATTTCCCCCCTCTTAATTTTGGTCCAGCCAGCCTCATTTCCCCCTTTTTATTTTTGTCCAGACAGCCTTATTTCCCCCTCTTAATTTTTGTCCAGCCAGCGTTATTTCTCCCTCTTAAGTTTTGTCCAGCCAGCATTATTTCCCCCTCTTTATTTTTGTCCAGCCAGCCTCATTTCCCCCTCTTAATTTTTGTCCAGTCAGCCTCATTTCCCCTCTTAATTTTTTGCCTGCAGATGCTGGTCCCGACATGAAGAGCCTGCTCATGCGCAGTATTTCTCATGCCGGGGCTTGATTTTTACTAAGTCCCAGAAGAGAGCCACGGCGCATGAGAAGACCTTCGACTGGACTTTATTCATATGAAGACGTCCTGTGATGTCTGTAAAAAGCTTGTATGTCATCGCGGGACAGCCTTCGGAGGGTAAGTTTTAGTAAATGCTATGAATGTAGCTCCCAGGCTCGCAGTGATGAGATACAAACCTGGATGAGCGACATTCATAGTGAATTGCACTTGAATGTAAATAGAGCCCTAAATATGTTAAAATTGATACTTGTGCAGCACCTAAATTTATGACCAGAATATATTTTAACCAGATAATGGACAAATAGAATACAGGGATCTATTCCTACCACTGGTCCTAAAAACTAACAGCTCATAGTTTGGCTTCGCTCTCCATGGAGTGTCTGTAACTTATCTCTCCTTTCTGAGGAACGGTGACATGACTGTCTGTGACAATGGCTAAGCAGATTTATCCAGATGCTGACACAGGTTTCACAGGGAGCTTTTTCTAGGAAGCAATGCTGTGAGTTGTCAGTAGGTAATGCTTACTGCCTATAATCCTGGAATTGTCAGTGAAATGAATAAATGGAGCTCACTGGCACTTGCCTTATTTTAAGTTATCATTATTTAAAGTTTAGGTTCCAATAATTGTAATCTTAGCTCTTCTGTTGTCTGATGTCTTGCTATAACTCACACGGAATTATAAAGTCCTCAGACAAAACATCAGCATCAGACATGGAGCGAGATATTCATAGATGCTAGATATGTGTTGTTCCTTTATAAATGTGTGCCCTTAACACTGAAAGGTGATTAGCTTATAAAGTGTGTATCATGTACATGATTTAAAGTTTGTAATGTGTACATTCTAGATCATCTCTAAGCTGCAGTACAAACGTGCGCTAGGCATTATTTGTATTATCTGTGTTATTCATAGACGACAGATGTAGTTTTCTACTTCCAAAAAATACTGTAAACCTGTAAAAATGAGTGTGGGTCACCTGTACAATGCTCTTCTTTTGTAAAGACCAGTACACTACAGCGGAATGCAGACTGCTGGTGATTGCTGGCAGTCTGAATATTAGAAAGTGGTGGTGACTTTTGGAGTTGCAGAGTCATCTGCTGAAAGGTTAATGTTTAACCTAATCCTGTCCTATCCTACCCTTAACCCTTTCCTAACCCTACCTTTCCCACATGCCTAACCTTAACCTTCCCCTTCTTCAGCCCTTATGCTCCATGCCCCTCAGCCTAACCCTTACCATCCATGCTCCACAGTCTAAACCTAACCCTCCATCCCCATAAACTAACCCTAACCTTCCCCTTAAGCCCTTCCCCTTTTACCTACCTGTTCCCAATAGCTATTTTTCAAGCTTTTTGAACAGCTGGCAGCTGTATCATGCTCGAAATGCGGTGCAGCAGCCACATCCCATACAAAATACACATAAGCCCTCTTATTTGTAGACCAGTGCTGTCCAAATAACAGCGTCGGTGTCAGTGAATACTGCAAACAATTCCACTGCAATAACAGTGTTCTGTACAGTCTCATCCCTGGACCCATCCCCATATTTAGGTTCTAATCTAAATGTCTTATCCCTCCCACTTTACCTTACTATCTACGGAGGCTGCTCTGGAACGCCTCCTCTTAGTGAAAGAACTCTTTAAAGACCACACGTAGTCTATCTACGTGCCTAAAAGCTACGTAGATTGCGTAGTCATAATGACTACGCATGCACAGTCCACAAATATGGAAGAATACAATCCTAAGAAGCCTCAGCTTCTTAAGTGTGAATCTGGCACACTGTCAGTACAGACAGAAAGATACACAGGATATATTTTTAACAGATTTTTGCATTTTAAATTCTTCTCTGAACAAAACCTTTCAAGTTATTTGTACTAGATGCAGCATAATATACACTTAAGAACATACACAGGCAAATCACAGATTGCAATACAGTGTGATCCTTTCAAAGCCTGTTTGCAGAGGTACTTATTTTTAAATCCTTCAGGATTGTTAAACATTCTCTTAAACTGGCTAAACTAACAACTGTGTTGTTGTTGTTGTTGTGCCAGAATGTTCTGTGTTAGAATATCTGCATGCAATACATGTCTCTATAAACAATGTGCTGTGGGTGCCATCTGATTTTACACTTACAGGTATTTTGTTATCTATTTTAGGCTCTCAAGTACAAGAGCAGATGTGATGAAAACATGTTGCTTAAATTAAATGTAATCCAAAACCTGTAACTGTTGCAGGACCATTGCATAGTTCATATCTCATAGCCCTCAATTATCCCTCCTAAATATCTTTCCCTTGAAATTATGAGTCCCTGTATGTTTTCCTTTTCTATTTCAGTATTGACATAATGGACACTAATATTTTTCTTCTCCTTTTGTTAGATGTTAATTTTTATTATTATTATTATTATTATTATATATTCTTCTAAAAGACAGCATTTAGGCAATGCAAATTAAGTAACAAAATCTATCAAATCTGCCAGTAATGCTGTATGGTTTTGTCTTATGATATTTCTTATGATATTCTTCTTTACACTACTGTTTAAAGTTAATCCTAAATATGACCCTGTGCAGCTGTACTAATATCTCTGTGATAAAATGTCTTAGCAGCAAATAGAGCTTAGAAATGACTTACATTTTTTTAGGTAATTATAGCAAACTTGTCCAATTATAACAAAGACCTGTCAACTCTCATTCTCATTAACATTACTATTGAAAACAAGTTGTTATTTGGCATTCTTGTTTATGTATAGTTGCACTGGTTTTCCTCAATGCGATTAATTAGATGCACTTTTCAAACATTTTGCTTGACCATTATTTGTTTATTATGTCTGTTTACGGTGACTCCTAAATAAACGATATACACAGGTAAAATCGCTAGGTCAAAGAATTGCATACTTACTTTTTAGCTTTCTTCATTGATTTATGTATCCTGATTCTATGACTTTTATGTAACTATTACTAAATATGGAAAACTGGGTTTCATATCACGTGCCAGATTTACTAAGATGCAGGAAAGGAAATGTGGAGATGTTGCCCATGGCAACCAATCAGATTATAGCTGACATTTTCTAGTATGTCATAGGAAAGTGAGAGCTAGAATTTGATTGGTTGCTATGGACAACATCTCTACTTTTCCTTTCCCTCAGCTTTGTAAACCTGGCCCCACATCTTATAGTTTAACCTTTATATTTATGTTAACATGTACTGACACATGTAGGTGCCACATTTATCCTTTGTGTTAAGCAGGAGTAAACTGGGTCATACTGAATGTAGGGCAGACTCAGACTTAGTTGCAGTGTGCCACATACAGAGACGTTCCGTACATTGTGCTAAAAAGTTCCGTATGGGAATGAAGGGGCGTGACAGCGATACGATACCCGTAATTATGTACAGTATGGGCGTGCTTAGGCACTTACGTACGTGTAACCTGTACGTACGTCAGTAGTTCCGCTTTGAAAAGTTAAGGTAGGGTTTGGCAAGCGTAAAACGGTCAAAGTACGTACAAATGAGGGGAGTGTCTAGAAAATACGCTACGTGATTAAACGTAATGGAAACGTAGGTCTGGATCTGGCCCAGAATGAGTTATCTCATTCTCTAAATAAGAGTTTCAAAATAAAGATGTTTAGTTTTTGTATGCAATAATTAAAATCAGCCATTATTTGCCCCCTGCATGCATAAAAATGTTATTACTCTGCACCCCTCACATTGCAACATGGTTTGTCCAGCTGCAAATCTGCACCTGTTGGTGCAATTATGACTAGATCTGTATCAGCCCCAATGTGGTTGGAGACACACGTCTGCCCTTTTACCCCTGCATCTCTCCCTCATTTTGTGAAGCACCGTAGACTCTCCTTTTCTTACCTCTCCTTTTCCCTATCTCTATGGATACTGGTGCCTGGCCTTTAATTCTACAGCGGCGGACCAAGTTCTGTGTCTATGTCGGAATCTGCCGATCATTGTTGACAGGCTGTAATAGTTTCTGCTTGTAAGTAATTTTTTTTTTTAATAAAAGGTAATTGTATACTAAAAGCAAAGCTGCAGAATTATTAACACAGCTCCCCCTAGGCAGGTAGTGTAGTCAGTAGGTGTAATGTGATAAACATAGAAAATAGGCATATGGTGACCTGTTAGTAGTTGCCCCAGGAGAATATTTAGACTTTCTCCCACATAGTAACACTGGGTGTATTGAAGAAAACCCAGCTATAAATAAATAGTAGCTATAGCTACTATTGAATATAGCTATAAATACAGTAAATAGTAGATAATTGGGGTGCAAAGAACACAGATAGTTAAATGCTAAAGGTTAACACCTGTGATGTAAAAATTACTAATAACATTTTTAAATGTCATTTGTGACACAGAAATATACATTGCAATCACTAATGGATCCTTAGCAGCGTAAATTCACAGGGGGAGACAAAACAAACAAATATCATTGACTTTTTGGACAGGGTTACATAATAGAAGATCAAATGGTAGACATAGCTTTTCTATAACTCAGTAAGGGATTTGACACTGTCCTTACGTCACAGAATATTTAGTACATTGGAAAATTTGAGAATGGATTCATAATTTTTTGTCTTTTTATCTTTTGATAAGATCATAATTGCAGTTGTAGTAAATGGAATCCATTCACGGGTCCAGGTATACCAGGGGTAATTATGGATCAGTCCCTATAAATTCTTAACATGCAATCCCTCTGGAGAAAATAACTATGCCGCAATTTTCTGCTTCAGTGACACATAGCAGATAAGGCAGATGAGACTTATCTCTAACTAGCATCAGGACAATATTTAATGGTTTGTTAAGATGGTGTAAGGAGCATGACATTAAAAGCTTTCTTGCAATATCATGATGTGGTTCAAAGCTTTTCCAATCAACTAGATATTAAAGACTATGGGCCAGATTTACTAAGCTGCAGGTTTGGAAAAGTGGAGATGTTGCCCATAGCAACCAATCAGATTCTAGCTGATATTCTCTAGTACGTAACAGTTAAATGAGATATGAAATCTGATTGGTTGCTATGGGCAACATCTTTTCCAAACCCGCAGCTTAGTAAATCTGGCCCTACCTCTTCAAGAATGAGAGTAGGGGATCTATTTTACCTCAAAATCTTGTTGTTGCTCACACAATTGCCATTTAATTATGTGAATCTGTTAATGACCAGAGGTTTAAACAAGAAAACATGGAACACATTAGGGATTCTGAGAGGAGCTGATCTAATAGGAATGTCATCAGGTGGACTCTCTGAAGACTATATTATTTATAGTAACCAAATATCTCCAAACCAATCTCTGTCCCCAAGAATGAGGAGATTGACTCAATTTGTTATTAGCTGTGCCTTTGTGCCCAAGGGAAGGATTATATAACTGATTCATCACTTGTTGTCCTGTAAAATTTAAACTGCTGAATAAACTCTTGTATTTGGAATTTTATTGCAGGAATTTCAGGACCATGGATAGCGAAATGTATAGGAAAAGAGGGACACAAGGCACACAGAATGAAAGTAAAATGGGAATAAGCCAACTAAAAGATATAATCAGCAGCCCAAAGTGGCTTGAGCCTTAAAAAATAACAGTATTAAAAACCCATATTTCCAAAAATAATAAACACGAATAAAAAAAGGCAAAATTGCCAAAAACATAACCTGTCTAGTGGCGCTAAACAACATATGGCACTTTAAATATATAAAATAGGTAAACATACATTAAATCTCAAAATGAAATGCTGTCTGCATCCAGGGCAAATGAGACCCACACAATAAGCAAAACTATAAAATATACATAATAATATATAAAAATATTGATTTGATGCTGGTGCTTTGACACTGAAACAATATATACAGAATATAATAACAATACAATACAATATACAATATTATGCATCATGGGTTGCCTGGTATTCTGGCGCAGTCTGCGGCGTGTTCAGATGTCGCCAGGGTTGCAAGGTGATTATATAGAAGCCTTGTAAGTGGCGAACAGCTTATCACGTATCTGCAGATATTTGTAACTAATTCTCTGATTTTTATTTTAAAGATAGAAGTTCATGATTAGTAACTGAGTAATGGCTAGAGTGCCAGGCCATGTCTTGTTTTTTGTACAAATTCCCCTTGCCTTGTGCACCGGTCATATATATTACTTTATAAACTGATTTTGTAGCTGCCTCCATTTTGGATATGTGGTTTAAAGTCTCTCTGAGATTGTAGCTGAGAGGGGGTGCGGTCTCAGAGTGGCAGTTTGGGAGACCTGGGAATCTCCATGTGAGGTATGCTCTTGGTTTAGAAAGATATTGGATATGTGACCCAAAGTTGGGGCTCTATTTAGAGTTAAGATTAGAGTTAGGACTGTTCACCAGAGAAGCCTTGTAAGTGGCG
>WWET01002429.1:205769-217337 GCA_011038615.1 Limnodynastes dumerilii
GTTAGCAGATAGA
This sequence comes from Limnodynastes dumerilii, assembly GCA_011038615.1. Taxonomy (NCBI): domain Eukaryota; kingdom Metazoa; phylum Chordata; class Amphibia; order Anura; family Limnodynastidae; genus Limnodynastes; species Limnodynastes dumerilii. Next base: position 205,783 of record WWET01002429.1, read on the forward strand.
GACATCTGACCTGATTCAGAGACTGAAACTAAAAGCCTGATCCAGACCTACGCTTCCAGACATTAAAACGCCGGGCGCAAGCGTAAGATCAGCTGAAAAGCCGATCTACGCATGCGCCTGGCAGATGTTGCCCGGCGTAGCTACGTCCGTAGCAGCAGTGTAGTAATGCTAGAGAGGGCGTTCCCCTCTGTTACTACGCTGCAGTTAGTGCAGGTAGGCGGGGGGAGGGAGGGTAATGAGGCTGAGAGGGCGGCGTTTGCATTGCAACGCCGCCGTCCCAGCGTATTAACACTCGCTTATGCCGGCTGAAGTTAGAGTAGCCTTTAGCCGGCGTAAGCGACTGTTAATATGTTAGGACAAGGGGGAGTGTCGGGGGGAGTGCTGCGATGTTAGACCGCTCAGTGTAACATTGTAGCTCTGCATCAGGCCCTAAGAGAGGACAGTTACTCCTGGGCAAAACCATGTTGATTTCAGGGGGAGTCTAATTTCATCTTTTGCAAACAGTATTGGAGTTGAGAGGTGGCATTTCCCAGCCCAAATCTAATTAGCAGTGTAAAAGTAACGCTGGTCACTATCTGCATGCAGTAAGCAAAAACAAAGATATATCCCTGCATGCAGAGAATACAATTAACTTGACTCCCCCTGATACCAACATGGTTTTGCCCAGGAGTAACTTTCTTTACTTATTTTCAGTCTCTGAATCAGGCCCATAGTGTCTAAAATTGATTAAAATTGCACCAATCACCTTGATAGTATGTGCTATATGAAACCGTAATGCCTGTCTACTCTATGAAGAAGAAGAAATCTGCATTATTAATAGCAGCTAAAAAGGCCACATAATTACACTCATTAGTTTATTTATATAATATGTTATTAATAGTTCTCTCTAGAAATACAAATGGTGGGAGGAGGGGTATGTAAATAGTACAGTAAAGGCTTGGTCAAGTCCTTAGGCCAGATTTACAAAGCTGCGGGAAAGGAAAAGTGGAGATGTTGCCCATAGCAACTAATTAGATTCTAGCTCACATTTTCTAGCATGTAATACGAAAGTAAAAGATAGAATCTGATTGGTTGCTATGGGCAACATCTCCCCTTTTCCTTTCCACAGCTTAGTAAATCTGGCCCCTTTCTGTGCTGTCCTTATTTTCCTTGGGTAGTAAAATATTTAAGATAGGGTCCTGGTGGTGGAAATACCTTGCGCAGCGGCGGAGTTCTGGATCTGGTCCAATGACTTTACATACACACAATTCATAGCACATATCATATAGGTATTAATAATGAGAGAGTAAACAAGCATTACTATATTTTGGCTAGATTTATTTTGCTGGATAGAAATTAAAGGAGTTAGATGTATTTCCTAGTGCTATATAATAAGTGAGATACGCTTTAAGTATACTTAGCATTAGTTAGTCCTAATTATTTATGTATTTGCTGTATTTTTGTTATATAAAACTTAATAATACATTTATGAATCTACTCCTTCAAAATAAATTTGCCAGTGTGGATTCTAAAAACCAGCCTGGTGTATTACTATTTCATTTGTGTGTGCCTGTGGCCCTAAGTAAAAGACGGAGAGTTTCTTAGTCTTTCTCTGGTATTACATATCACACCATTCCTCCTTCTGGTATCTTGCTCTCCACACATTACATCTTCAAGTCACATATATTTCTTTACTTACCTGGCCGCTCTCTCCATTTTCTTTATCTCCGTTTGTGCAGCTTCCTCCACTGCTAACAGGAAGTTCCGCCCCCTGTGCTGATGTATGCAAAGCATTGCGGTGATTTGTTGATTCTGCCTGCATGGAGTGTCTAGACCAGCACACCTCCACTTGAGTTACTGTAACGATTTTCCCATGTACCACCTAATAAAGCTACATATACCATCAGTGGTATATGTGCCATGGGTTGAGAACCCTTGTTAATGATCATGCAAAAATTCTTAACTTTTAGATCATTAAAAGAAACATAAGTATTAAAGAGAAGACATATAATCAATCACATTCTTATTAAGTCTTATTTATTAATGGAATTTAACCATTTGTACATTTAGACTAACAAATACTTTTCAGGTCAGAAAGATTCAAGCTAGTATTTGCTGTTGTCCTTAATTCACTGAACGAATTCAATGTAAAATGATGTCTCGTAATACCAATATCATATACATCATTTGTATATATGCACCACTCCTTGCAGTGGATTGCATTTTCCCTAATAATATTTTTTTTAATAACCTAGAGTTTCTGCCATCTGACAGACAGAGAGATCTCACAATGATAGAATTTATCTTCAGCACCTAGGAACACGGATGTCTGCAATCCATTGACTGCTATTACTCCTTGACATCCAGCAAGATGCAAGACTTTGGGCCGGATTTCCTAAACTCGATTCTGTTAAACTCACCGGAGATTGCCTGCCATGTCTGGCAAGTTTTAAAGCACTGAAATTACTAACGTAAATTCAGGCTTAAATCACTGGAGATAAGGGGTGATAAACTCGCCATAGAAAAAATCGCTATGGTGAGTTTCAAAAGGGAGAACATACCCCTATACAGTAATTTGTAAAATCTTTGTCAACTTGCCTTAAACACCGGCGAGAAAATAGAGGTGGGTGTGAGTGTTGATCTCCTAGAAATCGGCACTCGCTTTTTAACAAAAACCCACCTTTAAAAAAATAAATAAATAAACCTTTTACAATAATTAAAATGGCTGCCGCTGCATGCACTTGACCCTTATCATGCTGCGGCATATAGCACTATAATGCACAGCATGCCCTTGTATTGCAGGGAATGCTGCCTTATAGTACCATATGTGGCAACACTCAAGGGTTAGGTGCATGCATCAGCATACAGTATGTCCCCCAATACAATAAAAATAAATTTACATGGGCCCATTACAATAATAATACATTTAAACATTTACATGTGCCCGTTACAATAAAAGATTAGTATATGTGCCCTGATCATAAAAACTTATAATACATGGCCCAGATCCTCATCAATAAAGAATAAATGTGACCCCAACCCTTATCACTAAAGAATAATTGTGGCCCCAATCCTCATCAATAAATATGGCCCTGAACCTCATCAATAAAGAATAATTGTGGCTCTGATCCTCATCAATAAAGAATAAATTTGTCCCAAACCTCATCACTAAAAATAATTGTGGCCCCGATTCTCATCACTAAAGCATAAATGTGCCCCGATCCTCATCAATAAAGATTAAAAGGACCGTATGCATGTTTTGTGATTTTGACTACTGCGCATATACACAATCTACGTAATCTAAGCAAAAGATACGTAGATTACATAAAAAATTGACTATGCTTGCGGAGTAGCCAAAATCGCGAAACACCGGATGCATATGTTATAAGTCCGGTACTCTGCATACGGTCCTAAATGTGGCCACATCCTTTCCAATATTAAAACATTGCTGTTTAAATTGATTTTAAAGGCTCCATAATTTTTTTCCAAAAGCAATTTTTTTTTAAGTAATAATAAATAATGTTCTTACTTACATTTCAGGTGTCCTCTATGTTGCCAGGCGACGATCGGGACTCCTCCTCTTCTCCAGGCTGTGTCATGCAAAGAGCTCCTTCCTCTTTGGGGTGTCTCTGGCCAATGACTCGTCAAAGGGCTATCCCCAACCCTGAAAACAGCCCCATACCATTATCCCAGCTCCACCAAACCTCACAGTTGGCATAATGCAGTCAGATAGGTAACGTTCTCTCGGTAACACTCCTTCCAACGCTTAGCATTTGTCTTGGTGTTATGAGGCCTGCATGCAGCCATGGAAACCCATTCCATTAAGCTCCTGCCACACAGTTTGTGTGTTTACATTAATGCCAGTGGATGTTCAGAACACTTCAGCTATGGAATCATTGTCTTTTTGCCAAGGTGGCATACTATCACAGTACTACGCTTGAAGTCACTGAGCTCTCCAGAACGACCCATTTTGAATCAACTATGTTTGCAAATGTAGACTGTATGGCTGGGTGCTTGATATTATACACCTGTGGCAACGGGTCTGATTAAAACACCAGAATGAAACACTTAACAGGTGTGACCAAATACTTTTGTCCATATAGAGTATCACTCGACATGTCCTTGCACACAGTCAACACACATTGGGCCCTTCTGCATGCAGATATTTATAATTATACTCTTCTATTAATTATGCATTCTGTGGCTGTAAATTAGTAATTTGGTCATTTCATACTGAGAGCTTTTATTGATTGTACTTAGAACTTACAATGTTACATTTTGGGTAATTCCTAACATTTTATAAAAACAGTTAATAAAAAAAAATTGTTAAACTATCAGGTATCAAAAGGTGCAATCTCACAAACACAATTTCACATTAATTGTAAGCTGTGCAATTTTCTCATTTGTAAATGCAGTCAGCATGGCAAATGAGATAACAGAAACATTTCAGAAAATGACAAGGACAAATGTTCAGTCCAGGCTCAAAAATTCAACTGACTTCTAGATAGAAGGGTCAAGAAGCAGACAATGTGATTCATTATCTTTTGTAATGGGCAGACTAGTGTCAATTCATTTTTATTTGCCCTTGAGTAAAAACGTTAATAATCCACTATGCTTATCTTTTTTTTTTTTTAGAAGAGAAGGAACTGAATATTATTTAAAGACAAAAGGTTAGTGTAATTCCATAGAATGTATGGTTTATTTATTCTAAAATCAAGTACCGGTATATTATACATTAATATAGGGTATGTGCATGAAAGTGCCAAATAATATTCAGCTAACATTACAATGCCAAGTTTCAAAAACAATCTAAAAGATATTCAATGAGCCTATTCATATAATACAAACATATTTGAAGGAAGCTAAATCATATTTAGATCACATTTGCTAAGAAAAATGTTAAGCACAGTTTTTAAATGATTGAATTATGAAAACCCATTTTCCCACAGTATAACGACATTTCATTGAAACATTCTATAATTTACATTATATAACAACATTTGTAACACAACTTCTGCAGGCTATCTAGATCTATAGCCTCCTTAGCTGGTCTATCTCAAACCAAATCCAAACACTGGCAAAATATGAATGTTAATTGTTAAAAAGAACATTATAACAATCTCTCTCTCTCTCTCTCTCTCTCTCTCTCTCTCTCTCTCTCTCTCTCTCTCTCTAGAGAGAGATATTTTTAATTTTGAACAAAGGCATTTTACAGAATCATTTCCCAAAAAAATAGCAGACTTCAATAAAGGAACACACCACATTATCTTGAATGTTTCATTTTTCAGATTTTAATTTAACATTTGGTTTTACACCCACAGCAATGTTAACATTTTCATTATTGATTAACTGGCATTAATTAAACTGGTGGCACTGGGATGGCAGAAGTTATTAAAGAACCTTTGTTTGCTATATATAGCCAGAGTGATGAATTGCAGGCACAGTGCTTTACATGACCTTGAAATGTCCTACTCTTTCCACACGGGCACACATTACAAGCAAAAAGAAGCGAGCAATAGATTTGTGATTGCAGCGTAATGATAAATACTCTTGCTGAAATAATTTTATAATTACAGAGAAAGCAGTACAATAGACTGTTGATTTTTATATTATGTGATGGAACAGGAAATTATATAGAAGCATAAATACTTCTTTGGACATCTCAAGAATTTATATGGAATAGCTCTAAAAGTTATTAACAGTAACCATGTATATGTTGACATGGAGCTTTCTAAACCTAAGTGGCGTGATAAAAAACCAGCATCGGAAAAAAAGGGTGTAGTTTGTGACAACAATGTTTAGACTGCCAAAAGTTTACCTGCTGGGACTAATATGCAGACAGGGTTAACTGTTCAGCATTCATCTGTCAGACAGAGTGATTAAATTAACACCTGTTAAATAGAATATTGTAATGTCAACACTTAAGGACACTTGGGCCGTATGCAGAGCCCAGTTTTCCGATATGTGCTACTGCGCATGCCGCGTATACGCAATCTACGTTGCAACAAGTAACGTAGATTACGTGACCAAATTACTGCGCTTGCGCAGTAGCATATATCGGAGCTCTGCATACGGCCCACTAACCCTAATTCCTAATTACTTACTTTTGATGCAGGTTCAGCAATGATCATATGAGAGAAAGACGAGACAAGGAGACTTAAAGTGAGAGACGGAGGAGCAGCTGACAGGACAGAGCAGAGGAGCTGAAGGCTGACTGACAGGATGGGTAAGCGAAAAGAAAAGAACAGAAAAAGTGGACAGGAGAGAGCCAAGCGCACTGTAATCAGAGAACAAAAAGGAAGAGAGTCAGAAGGCACAGTGACAAGGAGCAGGGGACATAGCTGGGAGCAGCGGTGACAGATCAGGGAAGAATACAGCATCAGTGGGAAGGAAAAGAGCAAAGGACAAGGCTCAGAGCAGCAAGGACAAATTGGGGAAGGATGCAGGACTAGAAGGAAGGAAAGGATCAGAGGAAAAGGCTCAGAGCAGCAAGGACAGATTGGGGAAGGATGTATGAATAGCAGGAAGGAAAGGAAAAGAGGACAAGGCTCAGAGCAGCAAGGACAGATTGGGGAAGGATGTATGAATAGCAGGAAGGCAAGAAACAGAAGACAGAGCTGGGACTGGTGCATAAATGAGAATCGTATGTAAGTGCTGGACGTCCGTTGAATGCACATACACACATGAAGACAGCGTGCACAAAATGGCCTCAACTATTAAATCTGGATCCAGTCCTAAGAGAGAATAAGTGCTGGCAGTTAATGTTATCTGACTTGCTGAAGCCATTCTGCACTGATCAAGCATTGCATAAGGGCTTGAGGAAATGCTCTGATTGTCCTACCCCAATTAATATCATTCCCTGGCTGTAGTGGCCATCCCCTGAGCTGATGCTGTCCTAGGCAGCGCCTATACACACTGAAGTATTTGTGCTGAATTATTTAAATGATTTGTGCTGATCAGGAGGGGATCCTATTCCATATGCTGCAGATTTTGCTATCATAGTGTGACCAGCTCAGTCTGGTTTCTGTTTTTATACAGTGACAGAACTTTGCCAAACCTCCTGAATTACAAGTAGACAACCTAATTATTGCTTAGATTATATGTGGGCTTGAGCTTTTAGTTTATTCCTTGCATTTGCAAGATATATATATGCGATATAACTAAATATTCATATAGCTCTATATATGTGCATTTTGGGTGCTCACATGGGGCCTGATCCAGACCTACGGCCGCCCAGGGAATTACGTCCGGTTCAGCCGTAATTTCCCTCTTTTGAAGGTTGTGCGCATGTGCACAACCTTCATACGGGGGCGTAATGGCCGCCGGCTGTTACAAAAAGGGGGCTTTCCCCCCTTTACGCATGCCGTATCTCCGCCGTCAAGGCTGAGATAGGCATGCAAATTAGGGAACAGGTCGGAGGAAGGCCATTACGATTAGCAATGCAGCCGTAAGGCCCAAAGCTGACTGTAATAGTTAGTGTAGGAATCTGGACACGTGCACTCCCCGCTATGATGACGGCCGTACAGACCTCGGGCAGCCGTAAGGCGCCCGTAGGTCTGGATCAGGCCCATGCACCGCAGAATGGTTTATTTATATGTATAATACAAACATATTTACAACTAATTATACATGCTAAATTACAAATTGACACATCAAAACCAATGTTTCAGTGTGTTTATTTTTTGTAATAAACAAAAACACTAGTACAAGAGAATTTGATCAAGTTTTGCTGTCAAAGGGGCATTTTTACTGTTAAATAAATTGGCCGCTTAAATATTTAGGATGCATGTTATGGTAAAAAAAAAAGGAAAATGATGCAAGCTTTATTACTGTGTGGCCAAATTTTGGGAGGTGGGAGGGTTGCTGTTTTTCTTAGTTCTGGGCACTACATGATGTTTTTCTTTTCTTTGTTTATTTTTATAAGAATAACCATGTTTTATTTTATCTAGTATAAGCTTTCCAATATAAAAAAAGAGATGATCAAGCTAAGCACGTTTATATCTCACTTTTATAGAGTAAGAAGAATTTGTTCCTTTAATAAACAATTATTGACAGTGCTATGTATATTATATGTGTATTATATGTGTGCTATGTCATCTATTATATGTGTAGGTTTTTCTCCCATTTGGGTGAGAGAATAAAATAAAGAAGCAATGCTATGCCAGAGCTGTGGCTATCCATGGAACAAGGCAGAGGGGGCGCAAATGACTATCTGATATTGCCCACAGGTGCACCTGTAGGAATAGGCTTTTGTTCTTGTACAGTATGACTTTGATATAAGATATATAGCAGATATTTAGCTATTTCTAAAACAGATGATGAAAACCTGGGTGGGAACAAGAGGCCTGATTCAGAGATCCGTCGGCGATGGGATCGCAAACATACGTATCTAAGTGGCAGGTCGGAGCAGGTTACATCCCACTGAATGAACAGTCACTCCCCTTGCAAACAGCGGCCGGACCTAAAGTTAGACCTGCACTGACTTGCCCTATCTGGCCGCACTCACTTCCGACCTTATGTGTATTAGTTGCATATATTTAGGGTCCTAAGTCTGTAAGCGCGCCCACATTCCCTCATCTCAATGCCTCCCCCCGCCCATTTCTATGCAAATCCTTCGGTTCGTGGATTTCCGCTGGACTTAGGATCGCAATTGTTCCCGACCGATTCACAAGTCCGACCTTAAGGCATTTCCGACCCTATCTTCAACATAGACGGCGTTGCACTATTACTACGCATGCGCAGTTGATGCAAAATCGATCCGACCCTAAATATACGCACCTAACTATCGTTAATATTGGATCTCTGAATCAGGCCCGAGAAGATTATCCCTTCTTTTACATTTCTAGAAATTCATTCTGTCTGTTTTAAGCACAGCATTGAGTGCTTACACTGTTAACCCTGTTGGATACATTTTAATACATCAGCACAAGTTGTAAATATGACAAGGCTTAATTATATGCTTTAGTCAATGACTCGAAGCATTCTCCTCCTACTTACACTGCTGCTACTGGCTGCCCTGTCCTAAAAAAAATGGCCCAAGCCTTTAAACTGGGTATTTTTATGGATTCCCTGTCTTCCACTGATTCTCTTTCTCTCTTCTATTAGCTCTCATTATTGTCACTTGAAAGTTAGATGCCATCTGGTTCATCTTCTACTGACCCGGTTTGATACCCAGAATGCTTGAGGTGCGTTTCACATTCTAAAGTACCCAAATTAAACTTGTTCAGATTGGAACTAGTATTTCTTTCTCCATAGTTAAGTAAAATGAAAAAAAATTAAAAGATGTAAGAACAGTTTCCTTTTAAGGAAACTTAAAGCACACTGTATGACAGTTATAAGGATGATAGGATATTGATGGAGAATTAAGGAATTATTAAAGTATGGGCTTAATGACAGAAACTTTTTCAGATAGAGGATGGTTAGTTAATGAACAATGGCTGGTAATGATTTAACTTAATGGTGACTTCTTTTTTATTATATGTTAGATTAATAATGGAAATGATTATGACCCAGTAAATCATATAGGGTCTATTATGCATGAGATGATGTTATTGCTGCTGCTAATGTTGTTAGCCAACACTTTGTTAATGGATAGATGTTAATTACTGATTATAATTATAAATCATCATCGCTGAGAATCGCCCTTTTTCTCTGCCTCACAGAGGAGAAGCAATTGATAAAGAAGATGGAGCAGCAAATGGTGTGTAACTCCAACCCTAACCCTCCCCTTCCATTAACTTAACCCTCCCCTTCCATTACCCTAACCCTCCCTTCCCCGCAGCCTGATCCTAAGACTTCCTTCCTTGCAGCCTAACCTTAAGACTCCCTTACCCGAAGCCTAACCCTAAGACTCCCCTCCCCCCAGCCTAACCCTAAGACTCCCCTACCCACAGCCTGACCCTAAAACTCCCCATAGACTCCCCAGTAATACTCACCTGTCCGGTGAGTCTGCTGCAGTGCGATGATTCTACGGAAAGGGTTTCTGAATCGGCATTCTAACCCATTCATTAATAAAATATTCTAATTATCTCTATTTTCAAAATAGAGAGAGAGACGAAAATAAGCTTTCGGCTGTCTCTATTTCGGAAACAGCAGTTTCTCAGCGGCGACTGCATTTCATGGAGGTAAGGTCACTATGGGGACACAATGAGAAAAGGAGGAGAAAAGGAACAGCACAGTGAAGTGGAGAGAGATAGTTTGTGGGGCTGAGAATGAAAAGATTGGTGAATGAAACAATATATGCATAACAAAGCGTGTGTGTATACCTACATACATCATTACTTGGCTAAAATGCCTTATCGCTTTTGATGTTTCATGTCTTAATGTCAGGATTCAGTTAGTAGCTATATCAGGAAACCTTTGTGCAGAGTACTTTTAATATGTACACTCTGTAAGAAAAATGCTTTCATGGCAAAGTCTAAAATGTACAGATATATACTTCTTTAATGTATCTCTCAATTTAAAGTTAGCAATAAAAGTGCAAAGTGAAATGTTTCAAAGCACTGAAGCATTACAGCAGAATATTGAGTGACAGGTTCAGAGTCTGCGGGTTTTCTCTCTTATAATGATCTCGCTGCTCTGTTACATTGTGCAAGATGCTTTGTCATTAAGAAATATTTTTAACAGCTGGTCATTGTGCCTTTCTGACCCCTGACAATAAAAATGATCTTGATTAATAATGTACCTTATCAAATGCTAATTAGCCATTAATGGGCTTCATGCCATAGGAAAACAATAAAACCCACAGGGAAGTGATTAAATAATTTATGAAATGAAGCACGACAGTGTGTGGTTTACAATGATATATCAAATCAAAGCACAGATAAAACTGAGTGCTGGGCTAAGCAGGAAGGCTCATAAACACATGGCTGCATATTGTCACGAAACTTCCACTGGGGTTATCCAGAGTCCATCCAAATGGTTTGTGAGAATGATGAGAGCTTGTTTAGGGGTGGGGGGATACTGGGGGTTTATAAGGTGGTGCTGCCATTTTGTTTTCCTCTTCTTTATTAATTTTCCCTCCTTCCCATTGGCGTATCTATAATGGGTGCAGGGTGTGCAGTGCACACGGGCCACTCAGAACAGGGGGCCCTGTGGCATGCATCCTGCACCCTGGGTTGGCAGGGGAAGGGCGGCCATTCAGCATCAATTTTTTCCCTCTAATATCTTCCGGAGGGAAGTAATAGATGCCAAATTAGTCCCCCTTCCCCTGCGGTGGGACTGTCCCGATTCACGGGGCGAAAAAGGAGTGGGGCTTACGGCACTATTAAGCCCACAAATCTGGACAGTCCTGTCTCAGGTAAGGGAAGGGGTGGGTCCATGTGCAAATCCTGCACACGGGCCCCCTCACTTCTTAAAACGCCCCTGCTCCCTCCCTTCTTTTATTGTATAATTATTTGTTTAACATGTCTATTTCTTTTCAGATGGGGCACGGGTTGGCAGAATTTAGCATTTGATTTGGCACAAGGGGAACGTTTTTTTTCAAGGTATTGGATAGGTACACCCCTTGATGCTAATAGGAGGCCAAGCCTTGTGGTTCTTTACCTTGGGGGGGGGGGGGGGGCGAAGACGGGGTG
>WWET01002430.1:0-28673 GCA_011038615.1 Limnodynastes dumerilii
TACAGACATGTTAACGGAGTGTAACAATTATGACTTGTACGGGCCTTAGTACTGTACGGCGGCAGACCTAGTCGTAAAGATTAAAGTTAGAAATCTGGACACGTAAGATTTACTACTGACAGCGGAAAGTGCAGGGGGTGTGCACTCCCCGCTAAGGCTGGGTAACTACAGACACACAAGTGGGGGTCAGGATCTAGCTACCTTGTCATTATTAAGCCTGGATCTGGCCCATTTTTAAGTAATGTGGACTCAACCTTACTTTTGTCTTATATGTGAGACAGGGACGTTTTAAGAAGTGAGGTGGCCCTTATGCAGGATTTGTAGATGCAATATTGTCCATAGCAACCACTCAGATTTTATCTCTCACTTTCTTATTACATACTAGAGAATGTCAGCTAGGATCTGATTGGTTGCTGTGGACAATATTGTCACTTTTTAGCAGTTTAGTAAATGTAGCCCCAGAGAGATTAAGCATGGAGCAACTGGGGCAGTGAGTCCTGCTGTGCTGTGTTGCGCTGTGTTGCTCCACTACCTCAGGTACATAACAAGGCAATACATGCCACAAGCAGCACCAATACAGATCATTCTAGCCAACACTGTGTGCCTTCCAGCAAGGAAGCAGTGTCTCTCAGAGAATAGGGAGAAGAAGAAAATATTTAAGGTATATTAATAGGGATTAAAGAATTTTAGGCAAAACAAAGGTATTGGATTAGCATAGTAAATAACTGGACAGATCTCACCCCTGCTCTGGGACTCGGGAGGCTCTCGTAGCCACTGCACATATTAGCCCTGATTCAGAGATTAAAAACAAGAGAGGAAAGTTACTCTGGGGCAAAATCATGTTGATTTTTAAACAAATTTAATTTGTTGCAAACAATATTATACTTTTAAGCTGATGTTTCCCAGCCCAAGTCTAAATAACAATGTAAAAATTAAGCAATAGCAAACTATTCTCCCTGCATGCATAGAGTAACATTAATTTGACTCCCCTGAAATCAACTTGTTTTTTGTCCAAATGTAACTTTCCTCTGCTTTTTACAATCTCTGAATCAAGGCCATTGTCCTCAGCAATAAAAGCTCATAAGTGGAATATATAAGTGGAACCGGGATTTACTTTAGTGGAAGCCTAACTATTGTTGCTGAGGATTATGGACCTGATTCACACTTAAGAATCTTCTTAAAATAAGAACTTAAAGTCACTCCTGGGCAAAACCATGTTGTTTTCGGGGGGAGTCAAGTTAATTGTAGTCTTTGCATGCAGGGATATATCTTTGAATTGCTTACTGAAAACAGATACTGATCAGCTTTACTATTACACTGTTATTTAGACTTGAGCTAGGAAACATCACCTCTCATCTCTAATGCTGTTTGCAACAGATGAAATATGACTCCCCTGCAATCAACATGGTTTTGCCCAGGAGTGACTTTAAGTTCTTATTTTAAGAAGATTCTTAAGTGTGAATCAGGTCCTATGTGCCGCGGATAAGAGAGCCTGCCGAGTCCCAGGGAAGCGATGGCATCTTCCATTGCTATCATTAAACCCTTTGCCTACTATTTGCCTGTACTTACAAAGCAATTGCTCACATTTGTGAAGATATTCTGTACCGTGTTTACATAATAACCAAAGGTACTGATTACAGCAGCATTATTTCTCATTTATAAACACATTAGGCCGTATCCAGAGCTACGACCGCACAGGGAATTACGGCCGGCTCGGTCATAATTTCATTGTTTTGTGCATGCGCACAACCTTAATATGGCAGCGTAAGAGCTGGCGGCCATAACTATAGCTACGTCCACCGGCTGTTACAAAAAGGGGGCTTTCTCCTCTTTACTCATGCCAGATCTCCGCCGTCAAAGCGGAGATAGGCATGCAGATTAGAGAACGGGGTGAAGGAAGCTCCGTCACCATCAGCAATGCGGCCGTAAGGCCGCAGAGCTGATTGTAATCGTTAGGGTAGGAATCTGGACACGTAAGTATATAGGATATTGAAGTATATTGAAATAGTTCCTGCATAGGAGTATTGGAACAGGGTACCCTGGGTGGTGATGACAATTGTAACAATAAGTTACAAAGTATCTGGTAGATGGAAATGGATGAATAAATGTCAATAGCAATTGAATAGATTTGAGGATGATGAATGAGATGGAAGAATGGTAGTTGTGTTGCAACACTCACGGTTAGGAGATAGAGCTGGATAACTGGATCAGTGAACCCCAGGAACTGGTGGCCCCTAGGAACTGCACACTGCTAGATGATGGAGCCAGCAGCTGGAGAGGTAGGTATTGCTGTATGAGGAGAATAGGTGGATGTGGTGGCTGTACAGGTAAGTTCCATGAACCACTCGATGAACGGGAGGCAAGGTTGCAGCTGACAGTCGGCTTCACCGGCGTCTCAGTATGAACGTGAGATGGACTAGCGGGTCGATGACGTCACCAGCCAAGCTGTGGGACACACCGGAATCGAACTGCCGGCAGTGCAGACAGAGCACTGCGAACCGGGATGGTGAAAGTGTCCACTGGGATGGAAGGCAGGATGGTGGACCTGGCGTCCTGGAGCGATGAAAGCGAACTGCCAGCAGGCAGCTGCACTGCAGACCGAGGTGGTCAGAGCAGATGAGATGGAGAGCAGAGTGATAGGTCTTACGTCCTGGAACAGTCGGTGGCAGGAGAAGCTGAATGGCCTAGGGATACGTCTCAACGCAGCCGAAGGGTAACAGTTTTTGTGAGGTTTTGTGAGACCTGTCCCAGGTTCCAAGGGAAGCGACAGACGAGCAGGAGTGAAGTGGAATTAGTAGTTTTAATAAAAGGTAGTTCCACAAAATACAGAACAAATAATAGAATGCAGTGAAGTAATTCCGGATAGTGTCAGGTGAGGAAATATCCAACGGTTGTGGAATGGTGGCCGGGCTATGCCGGGCTAGGTTGAGAGGCAAATGTCCTGGAGCAGAGGTATGGTGACCGGGCTATGCCGGACCGGAATGAGGGGAAAGTGTCCAGAAGGTAGTGAAGTAGGAACCGGACTATGTCAGGCGGACTGGAGTTGAAGACAGGACCGGACTGGAGTTGCAGACAGGACCAGAGTTGCAGACAGGACCGGAGTTGTAGACAGGACCGGACTGGAGTTGCAGACAGGACTGGAGTTATAGACAGGACCGGACTGGAGTTGCAGACAGTGGATCAGGCAGGACCAGGATCAGACCAGGCAAAGGATCAGGCAGGACCAGGATCAGACCAGGCAATGGATTAGGCAGGACCAGGATGAGACCAGGCAATGAATCAGACAGGACCAGGATGAGATCAGGCAGGACCAGGCAATGGATCAGGCAGGACCAGGATGAGACCAGGCAATGGATCAGGCAGGACCAGGATAAGACCAGGCAATGGATCAGGCAGCATTAGGATACCAGCAACGCAGGAGAACCAGGCACTTTGGTAGAACAAGTAGTTCCTAGAAGACCAAGTTGATCTGGGCACAGCATGGACTCACAGTTATTTTCGCACCCTGACTACTACATTAGGCCTAAACATTCACGTTAATCTAGTTTATCGCATAGTTAAGATTGCCTGTGCAGCTAACTGCTCTTGAACTATAAATTGAGTACTACCTTTAAAGGACCTCACCACAGACCAATACATTAACAGGCAATTGTCTCAGGTAGTATGCCCACCAACACTTTTTCTCTGTGGCTCTGATGGATTTCTCGGCTGGGTCCATGCACTGGTACAGTCACCCCAACCCACGTGGGTACTTTCTCCCCCGTTGCACCACATTGGCTTGGCAATGAAAAGGCAAGGTCCTTGAACCCTGACTCCATATTTTGACCTTCTCTACTTCCTTTTGTGCCACTTTCTCCATTTTAGACCACTGAAACACTTGCTTCCCCTGATATAGCAGACAATATTGCAAGACTATGTCTGCCATTCCAGGCCCCAGTCAAACCACTCAATACCACTCATACTGAGCAGGGCATGCAGGATGTATGGAGAGATTGTCTACACAAATCACCATCCTTACACAAGAAATATCCCATGCCTTTACTTGCATCCGCCAAGTTGAATCCATCCAAGAGATACAGGAGGAGAGCATTACCCATTTATGATAATTAGTCTAGGAACATGTGGAAGCCTCGTGTGAGTGCATAAATGATTGGTCCTCGATTTGCTTAGGGTCAGGCGTATCTCCCAAGACATTCTAACCCATGATTGAGAGGATGTCCTCACAAAAATATTTAATGACCGCTTTTGAAATGCGTTAACATTCTTAAAATGTAATCAGGTGCATCGGGATCTTTGTCCATAGAACACATAGCCAGACTGACAGATGTTACATATCAATTAAATAGCGTCAGAGTAAATCCTGAAAAAAAAACAGACGACACGACCAAACTGAGCATGATGGACATTGCATTCAGCCTTATTAAAACCTGTCACAGAACACGCTCCAGGAATGCAGCATTCTTTCCGAAGTGATATACTGAAAATGGGATACTTTTCTCAGCTCTATATTGAAAAAATAGTTCATGTTAAAAAATATATCCTTACTACTACTTCACCAAATAAAATAAATAAATATATAGACATATGACTATATATCTAATAAGTCCTCTATAATTTTCCTGTTGCATATGACTATATATTTTATTTTATTTGGCCAAAATATTTCATGAGATCTAGTTTACTCAGATTAAGTGGGCTTTGTTCCAGACAAAGAAGGTAGAGATACCTAGGGCCTAGGATGAAGTGAAATTTTAGATTATTATTATCGTTTATTTATAAGAAGCCACAAGGTGTCCGCAGCGACGTACAAAGTACAACAAAATACAGTACAGACATACAGGGTAGGGATGGACAGCATAGGATATATTAAATACAATATGACTATAAAAATATCACAGAAATACAATAAAGTGAAGCAAGCACAGAACGCAAGGCAAAATGTGAGGTGTCAAGCTTGGAAGATCAGGTAGCAGAGGATAGAGCGCAGTGAGAGGTTGAAAGGGAGCCACCAGGTGGGGATTGGGTAAAAGGGTAGCAGAGGGGGACAAGAGGGTAGACAGCATAGGTTAAATACAATATGACTATAAAAATATCACAGAAATACAATAAAGTGAAGCAAGCACAGAACGCAAGGCAAAATGTGAGGTGTCAAGCTTGGAAGATCAGGTAGCAGAGGATAGAGCGCAGTGAGAGGTTAGGTTGCGCCCAGGGTCTAAGAATACTAAAGCCGATGCCTTGTCTCGCCAGTTCAGCTCTGAGGAATCTAATGAGGAACGTCCCATTCTTGATCCTGTATCATGCTCCAGCACTCAGGTTATTCCCGCCGGAAAGACGTTTGTTCCTGTTTCACTCAGAAAGAAACTCCTGATCTGGGCCCACACCTCTCGCTTTTCTGGTCACGCTGGGATTACCAAAACCTTGGCGTTTGTGGCACAGAACTATTGGTGGCCAACCCTCCGAGAGGATGTGAAAACATTTGTCAACGCCTGTCTAGTGTGTGCCCAACACAAAGTGCCTCGCAGACCACCATTAGGAACCCTCCAACCACTATCCGTTCCAGAGTCTCCATGGACACATATCTCTATGGACTTTGTTACCGATCTACCTCCCTGTCATGCCTACAATACCATCTGGGTCATCGTGGACCGGTTCTCTAAGATGGCGCACTTTGTTCCACTAAGAGGACTTCCTTCTGCACCTACGTTGGCTCAGCTTTTCATTGCAGAGATATTCCGCCTCCATGGCTGTCCAAAAGAGATCATTTCAGATCGCGGAGTACAGTTCACCGCTCGGTTCTGGCAGGCTTTATGTAAAAGCCTTCATACAAAACTAAAGTTTTCTACGGCCTACCATCCCCAGACCAACGGACAGACAGAGCGAGTGAACCAGGACCTAGAAACTTTTATCAGGTTGTACGTATCTTCATCTCAAGATGACTGGGTGGACCTGTTACCTTGGGCAGAGTTTGCCCACAACTATCACTATCACGAATCCTTGGATACCACCCCATTCAAAGTGGTATATGGGATACAACCAAGAGTACCACCCTTTTCACTTCTTCCTGCCGAGTCCGTTCCTGCCTCAGGTTCCACGCTAGAGAAATTCACGCTGATCTGGAAAAAGGTAAAAACCATGTTACTCAAAGCATCTAGTAGGTACAAAGTACAAGCAGATCGCAAAAGGACAGCTATACCACCACTTCATCCAGGAGATCGGGTCTGGTTGTCAACCAAGAATTTACGGCTGAAAGTACCATCGATGAAATTCGCACCTAGATTCATTGGACCCTTCAAGATCAGCAGGGTAATTAACCCTGTTGCCTACAAATTAGATCTTCCTCATTACCTTCGGATACCCAACTCCTTCCATATCTCGGTCTTAAAAGCATTAGTGATTAACAGGTACTCTACTCCAGTCAAGAAACCATCCAAGATTTCAGGAACCCAAGAAGAGGAATTCGAAGTCAAAGAAATTGCGGACTCCAGAATTCGTCATGGTCACACAGAGTCTCTAGTAGATTGGAAAGGTTTTGGCCCTGAAGAGCGAGCTTGGGTCCGCGCCTCGGACATCAACGCACCTAGACTAATAAAGAAATTTCTTGACAAAACCAAGGATGGGCGTCCGGAGGTCACCCATAAAGGAGGGGGTACTATCACAAAATGCGGCAGACGCCGCACTTACCTTGTCCCTGGTGTCCGGAGGGCGCCTCTTGTCCGGCGCGCGGCTGCGGTGTCTCGTCGGAGGCCGTCACTGAAGCAGTGACAGCCTCTGTCTCACCTTCCACTCGGCCGCGGCGTCCCTCGTGGAAGTTGGTCCAGTCCTGCTCCTGCCTTGGTCCAGTCCTGCTCCTGCCTTGGTCCAGTCCTGCTCCTGCCTTGGTCCAGTCCTGCTCCTGCCTTGGTCCAGTCCTGCTCCTGCCTTGGTCCAGTCCTGCTCCTGCTTTGGTCCAGTCCTGCTCCTGCTGTGTTCGTCCAGTCCTGCTCCTGCCTTGGTCCAGTCCTGCTCCTGCTTTGGTCCAGTCCTGCTCCTGCCTTGGTCCAGTCCTGCTCCTGCTTTGGTCCAGTCCTGCTCCTGCCTTGGTCCAGTCCTGCTCCTGCCTTGGTCCAGTCCTGCTCCTGCTTTGGTCCAGTCCTGAGGTCCTGTCTCGTGGTCCAGTCCAGTGGTCTAGTCCTGAGGTCCTGTCTCGTGGTCCAGTCCAGAGGTCCAATCCTGAGGTCCTGTCTCGTGGTCTAGTCCAGTGGTCCAGTCTTGAGATCCTGTCTTGTGGTCCAGTCCAGTGGTCCAGTTCTGTGGTCCAGTCTTGCAGTCCAGTCCAGTGGTCCAGTTCTGTGGTCCAGTTCCGTTGTCCAGTCGTGCAGTCCAGTCCAGTGGTCCAGTTCCGTGGTCCAGTCTGGCAGTCCAGTCCAGTGGTCCAGTCCTGGCGGTCCAGTCGTGCAGTCCAATCCTGCAATCTAGTCCTGGTGGTCAAGTCCTGCAGTCCAGTTCTGCAGTCCAGTCCTGGTGGTCGAGTCTCGCAGTCCAGTCCTGCAGTCCAGTCCGACGTTCCAGCCCTGAGGTTCAACCCTGAGGTCCGGTTCTTAGGCCTTGCCCGGAGTTCAAGTCCTGTGTCCCAGTTGATGCCCTCAGCTGTAACCAGTTCTGCCGCTCCGGCCCTGCTGACTTCTACTCTGCTGCCTGCCTCTGCTACTTTCATCACCATCAGGATCATTTCTCACCAATTCTCATTGGACACCATCCCGGATTACCAGTGCTATTGTTGGACTTTGTTCTTATCTCCTAACGAACTCTCTGGCACTTTCTCATTGTCATCACATTCGGGACTCATGTACCTTCTCACTCCCGTATGCTCCCATCTGTGTTTTGCCACTCAATTTCATTAAACCCATCATTTATTCACCTCACTTCTGTTGCTTCTCTGGAAACCCGGGCAGATCCCACTAAAGATTCACAGTTCGTGACATGGGGGACATTACTCCCCTTTCAGACATTATAGGAGAAATACAATCCCTTCCCTCCTTCTGTGATCATTGGGTCTGCCAAGCTATGTCTTTGGCCGACCACCCCCACATGTGGCCTCACCTGCTTATAGTTTATTATAGGCTATTAATAGAGGACTGCGGGGAAAGCTGCCAGAGATGGAATAAACTAAGGTGATTGCACTGACCTTAGCTACTATCTCAATCCTATCTCTGTGGTAAAAAACTCAATACAAAATACTTTCACCATGGTATCCAGCTACACAATATACAACACTTTACATTTAGAAATAATCAGATCTAAGAATTCCCCTTTCTTTAGGATAATGGGCCGAATCCTCAAATACGGCCATCTTCCACAGACGGCCGTAGTGTGCCGATATATAGCTACTGCGCATGCGTAGTAACTGTAGTACGTAATCTACGTATTGTTTCGGTACGTAGATTGCGTATATGCGGTCTTTCATATACGCTGTCTGTGGAAGACGGCCGTAGTTGAGGATCCAGCCCAATGTTCTTAGTTTTGAATGGGATCTATGCTTCTGCTATCACTGCAGTAGGAGCTCCAATGTTGGATCCCTGCTGCATCTTTTATTCTGTAAAGGCGACGGGAGGCCATTCTATTGGCTTGTATGGACTTACACCGGCTTACTTCTATCTACAGATAGTTGCATAATTCCCATATAAACCAGCATTCACTGTAGAATCTGGATACTTTCCCTTCCCACAGAGAGAAAGCGCTTCTGCTTCCTGCTCTGTCCTGCCACACCATCTGATTTATTACCAGAAAAGATCTGAATCCTCTCCATCCAGAATTCTGTTTTTGTACTAAGTCGCTTGCACATGTGCCACATTATTAATATTGTACGTTTGCTAATCCTAGAGATCAAAACGCATCCCCTTTGTGTAAATCTGGATCTGTCCCTTTGTTACAGGAAAGAGCTTAGGCCAAGTGTATTTATACACAATATTGTGTTCAATATTTTCAGAATATTGTGTGATGTTATTCAATTAAGCGTGCATATGAGAATCACCTTGAGGTTTCCTACTTTTCTTCTATTTTGGTAGCTGACTAAAACATAAGGCTTTCCTTAGGATACTATCACCTTTGCAGCTTTGCGCCATTGTGCACCAGACAGACACTGTGATCGCGATTAGAGAAATTCCATTTCCCTAGAGCAAGCATGCTGTTAATATTAAATGTGATTTCTATGCACTCGTGAAAGTCACCACGAAATATTGGTTTAAAAAATCCATTATTCAGCATACTTAACAATAACAAATAACAAAGTGGTCTTTGATTCAGCCTGGATGTAGTAATGTTTGTCTTAAAAAATCTGAATCCATATCTATACAGACATACACACACACACACACACACACACACAAAACAGACACAACAGCACTCTTTTAATTAAGTTACAAACCATAACTTATAACCTAATAGTACATTACAATACTTATATTTCACAATAAAATTTGTAGAAAACTCGTACCAAATATTAAAAGCGTTTAGGCATAAAAAATGTCAACATTTACATCACCGTCCTGGCATCCCAGATTATCACAAATGTAAGGCGCAGGTAACGCAGACAAGCATGTGGTTTGTAATACCACTGCCTTCTTCTACACATTTCATCACATTGTTTACCCAAACCAGAGAGTGGGTTTCTACCCACCCATGAGTTCTCAGACTCCTCAGGGAGTAGAAAAAAAATCAAGAACTACCTGATTGGTCTAAGTTCCTACATTATCTATCTCCTTGAATGTGGCTGTGAGTAGTAGATACAGTACATACATTCCATCAAACGCCTTTTTGACAGGTACCATGCCCCTTTTATTTCCTTTTTTCACGCCCCTTTTTTATTTCCTTTTATTTCACAGCATTCCTTACAGCCATCCTTTGATGCTGATTGATGTGATTTTAAGGGCGAGGTTGAGTAAAAACCTGAAATGTCTAATCAAAGACAGAAAATAAGCGACTTATATTTGACGCCAAAAGAACCGGGTGCATTATGCGGATTGACAAGTTTTTATAATGCCAACAAATCAAGATTTAAAAGAGAGACTATTAAAAAATACTTGAACCACGAAGATGCTTATACGCTACACACATTCACAAGAAAGCATTTTAAAAGGAATATAATCTGTGTTTCAAATATTAATAAACAATGGCAGGTGGATTTAGTGTCACTAATCGACCTTGCTAAATACAATGATGAGTGTAAATACATCTTAACAGTTATAGATATTTTCAGCAAAAGAGCCTGGGCTCACGGTTTAATGACAAAGAATGCTATAAATGTGACTAAAGCAATACAGTCGATATTTGAAGATGGCTTTATACCTGAAAAACTTTAATCTGATCAAGGCAAGAAATTTGAGAATAAGACGCTGAAAAATATGTTAGCAAGATATGGGGTAAAACATTTGACTACGAACAACGATGTTAAGGCGTCTGTTATAGAGTTCTTCAATAGAACTCTAAAAGCTATTTTACGGCTTATAATATATTCAGATATATAGATGTATTGCAAGATTTGATACACAGCTATAATCACACATATCACAGAACTATAAAATGTACACCCGCAGAAGTGAATGCCTCTAATACATTGCAAATCTTTAGCACCGTGTACGGCCGCTACTTTAAAACAAAGAAAATAGCACCAAAGTTAGACGTGGGTGATCATGTGTGAGTTTCAAGATTTAAGGATATTTTTGAAAAAGGTTATGAGCAGTCTTTTACAGATGAAATATTTGTAATACACCGTGTAAACACTAGAGGCCTCAAACCGCTTTATACATTGACCGATATGGATGGTGATAAAGATAGAAATTCAAAAAATACCTAAAAACTTTAACAGGATCTACAAGGTGGAAAAGATTTTAAAAAACAGGATGGTCAGAAAGCGGAAATACTCTTTAGTGAAATGGCGCGGTTACCCAGACAAATTTAACAGTTGGGTGGAAAGCTCGAAGTTGAAAGCTATATAAAGACGCGTTCTATAAAACAAAATTATGGCTGACAAATCGTTCTATGTAACGCTGCCTAGTAACGCCTCAGCAGAAGCATTTCCCCAAAACCAGATTTCCAATTTTACAACAAAACTGGCACAGCCGATCGATTTAAATGGTGAATGGGAGGTTGCCCTCACCGAGATACAATACCCACACACTTGGAATACGCTGGATTTACGCGATTGTAAAATATACATCGGTTAGCGAAATGGCGTAGGTATGAACATGTACATAAAGCCCGGCTATTACGAGACCAGCATTGCATTTTTTTTATATTTTTTATGTGTAAAAACTACAGTAAATACGTAAATTTGTATGTAAAATGGCTAGAGTGAATACTGTTAGAGATAATAGTGATAAATACATTCAGTGTTGTAGGTGTTGTTATAATTGATATTTTACTTGAAAGTGTGGCATGTACACAAATGTTTATTTATGCTTTATTATAATAAACTCTTTGCCTCTGTGTTTTTTAATGAAAACTCAAAAACCTAATGACGTCTGACATGTGTTTTCACGCCAGACATGCCCGGACAAGTCTGAGCTTTGAACAAGAAAAACTCATACAGTTTTTGTAAATCA
Organism: Limnodynastes dumerilii; assembly: GCA_011038615.1. NCBI lineage: Eukaryota > Metazoa > Chordata > Amphibia > Anura > Limnodynastidae > Limnodynastes > Limnodynastes dumerilii. The sequence goes on from WWET01002430.1 coordinate 11,580, forward strand.
ATAAAAAAATCTCTTTAATAAAAAATAAAAAAAGATTACAAAAATATTTACAAAAATTCATATAATAAAATATATATATCAAGTCAACACATGTTTGGAAATCAAAACAACGGGTATATAAAATGTAGGATAGTGGTTAATTATAATAGATGTATTACGAAAAATAAATAGATAAATAAATACATCAATAAAGCAGGCAATTACAAGTATTACATGCTTAACCACTGCGGTTGGTGGATTAGTTTAGTTGTTCTTTTCCGTGGTAATAAATATCTGTCTGGCATTGTAAGTGATCCGCTGAAAATGTGGAATTGCTTCTTATCATGCAGCTGATGTAAAACGGGGAATGCTGATGCGTTATCCACTGTGTCAGACATTTGCGTTTTTAATAGATCTAGGCATCCTCTGTTTGTCACATTGCCGGCTACCGTGGATGGTATATTTAATTCAGCCATCTCTCGCATGAACTCTTCCCAACCCTGCGGGGTCTTTCCAGCTGACACGCGATGGTTTTGTGTAACACAGCGCACTAAGTCCAATATGTTGGATCCTGGTACAACATGATCTTTATAAATAAATTCCCCTTTAGCATTCCAGGCAGAAATGTCTTTAGAGTGAGCCATTTTACTGAGCAGTAACTCGCTATTTCTCTTAAAATGTTCATTAACATTATTTATCACTGAATCAGTTTCAACAGGTTCTTCACGGGCTTTTGCTTCATGAGTTGATAATGTTTCAGGTAATAAAAGCGTCAGCGATGACATTTCACTATCGGCCTGTTTATTTAGCATCAGATATCTCTGTAACATGGCGGTGTAGCGTTTAGCCTTGTCATATTCTGATAAATTGTTATTCTGTAAAATGTTTGTGATGTCTACATCTAGATGCTGCGTAGCCGTTTTACGAATATCTTCATTAACAGGATTGTTGGTATGTAAGCAATCTATTTGTTGTTTAGGTACCAGATACATTTTCTCAGCGTATTCCATCAACGATTAGCGAAAAGACTTGTTATTAATGGAATAGCAAAGCCTAACAGCGATGAAACCTCCAGACTGCTTCACAAGTGTCTTCTTTTTACCAATGGAACATTTCTTGTTGCAGAGTGTTTTTATAAGCTTCTTTTTGAGATGTTGTGGTGACAACGATATTTTACCTTTAATTGTATTGAGCGCTATCTCGCATATAGCTGTAATCAAATCATTTGATGCTGTGGATAAAATGATATTCCTCTGCGTCGGTGATGCATTAATTAAAAAGTCTTTAAAAACAACCAGTTTCTACGGAGCCTGGAAGACATATCCACGCCTGACGCCGTCAAGTGTAATGACTGTTCATCACAGAACTAGAGCTTTTTAGATGGCTTTTTAAAAACATAAGTGGCTGGCAAAAGACATAAGCGGCCGGAAGATCAGGGGGAAAGAGTCCCGTACGTAAGCGGTACTCATCAGGGGTGTTAGATCTTAAATCAACTAGTAAATACCCATAGGGTTGGCTGGTTGCATCTTCATAGGCTTCTAAAAAGAAACGTGTTTTACCGGGGTACATTTGTCTAGCGAGGGTTGTTACCTGTAATTTATCTCTTGGATTTTTGAATAACACCATATATTTTGTATTTAAATTTATCGTTCTACTTTTCTTACCCTGACAAAACACGTTTTGCACAAGATACATAATGCTGAGGTTTCTGTGATGTACGTACTTTGTAAAAGCCTTTTCGATCTCTGCATTATTACTGGCTGACTCCATCAGGTCGTCAACAATTGTCAAATTAACCGTATCAGGGGGAAACAAAAGGTCATCATTAAATGTTTCAGGCAGGCCCTCTATAAAACAGATATTTTGAAAAACATGTAACAGTTTATCGTACATAGGTGGCCAGCATACATAAAACCAAATGATATTATCAGGTTTGTGTGACAAATGTGTATCGGAACATTCCAGGAGCGTTTTCACAAAATAACTTTCCTGAATTTGAGGGCCCTTCTAAAATACATGAGAATGGGTGCTGTAACCGGGTGTCCATATTGTTGTTAATATCAGAATGGTAATGTGGTGAAATTATCTTTTATCTGCCGCTTAGTATAAACATACTTTTATGTTTTCTGCAATGTTCACGTTTCAGTTTGTCAATATTTCTTAAGCCTAACTATCCCCGGTTGACGAACAATAATTTTTTTCTGATCGTCACCTTTTGGATTTAGAGGATAGTCCTGGACCTAATCTTTTAGACTGTCAAAGTTGATGTGCTGCGCATTTCCAGCATTGCGAGTGATGCCTTTGACTTTTAGGTTAGTCTTTCAGTTACACAGTTTGTAACCGTATGTTTTCGGACCGGCTGAGACAAATTCTGTTATATGCGTACCAGACGGTAGTTCGCTAGTCAGCTCACCTAGATAATCCCCCAGTGGTGGATCCCAGTCACCGGGCCTGCTGACAAAGATCACAGAATCTGTATCGTGGTAAAGACAACGTTCCTGTAGCCTATCCAAAAGCTTGTACAGTTCAATGCGCGCATGGCAAGGCTTTATTTGTAAGAAAAGAGCGTAAATCTACGTCGCTATCTAGCATTTTTTTCCACTCACACTCCCACATAACCCGAACAGAAAAACCGCAACATTTTAAAAAGTTCATTTTCAGCATAGTCTTGTGACAAAATTGCCCGAATGTTGTTTTAGTCACCTTGTTTTCATCACTGGCGTTATAACACGTGGGACAACCATGATAAAAGCATCCGTGGAATTCAAAAGCCGTACGTGTATCATTAATCAATGCATAGCCGTCCAGGTAGTAGTAACCAACCCGCTTCTCCCTGCCTTGTAAAGCGTGTTGTATGTGTATGTCCTCCCTATGTGAAATGTACATCAGCCATTGTATGGCTGGTGTGGAGTAGCGTTTCTGTGTTTTGTGATAGTTATCACCGGGGACAAGGGCTATTATTTCACTTTGTAAAAAACTGAATCTGTACATGGCCATGCATACAGAAGCCAGAGTTGTGAGTGTAAAGGGGTCAACCTGTTTCTGAAGCGTGACAACTTTTCTTTTCCTCTCTATGGTGATAAAACGTTTTGTCATGGTTATCACAGCATCTCTAAAACAAAAACACGCATTTTTTAAGATTTCCACATCTTCCATACAGTAACGTTTCAATTCATCCTGAAAGTGGAATTCGCTACGTTTATTTTTCTCATACCATACCATATCAACTTTGTCCTCGGGCATCATATACTCAACACCGTAATCCTTTATCGTGGGCATTGGACCTATGTAACTCTGATTAGATACCGTATTGAAAAAATGTTCCATGCATACCTAAAGCCCTCTTAAGTCTGAATACACTCAAAATCATAAAATATATAACGATTACTGAGCGGGTCAGACCCAATACCGGCCATGTAGCACAAGTGTCCATCAAATCCATCAACATGATCCTTACAAATAGGACATTTCATACCTTTGCATTTATCTACCACAACTGTCACAATATCTGTTAGTATGACATTTAACCATCCAATCCATAGCTATCCTCTGATGTTCCTGTAAACACAGCTGAGATCTGCAAAATGCTCTACAGTTGGGACAACGTCTTTTAAACCGCATATACGCAATCTACGTATCGAAATGATACGCAGATTACGTACAATAGCTACTACGCATGCGCAGTAGCTATTGTTCAGTGAATTACGTCCGTCTATGGAAGACGGACGTAGTTCTGGATCCGGCCCATTGTCAGTATTTACAATGGGGTCGTCGCCGATTTTATTTATAAAAGACCTGTCACCATCAGTGTTACATTGATGATTTGGTTTGTTTGAATATCTCTTTCAGTCTAAATGGTTACACGCATCATTGATTGCTTGTAACGTGTGTGCCTCATTGGGTGGCATTGATAATGTATCGACTTTTTTATTTGGTGTTGTTTTCTGCACTATATTATTACTATCAGAATAACTGTCCCTCCTTTCCAGACGCTGTCTTTTAGCTATATTTTTTTGTGTTTCTGCCTAATCCGTATTGTACAACAGATGATGGCTTATGCTTAGTAAGTAACGGTGTAAGTGTGTTAGAGTCAACAGCGTTCTCTGTGTTTTTAACATTAACACACCATTGTCACGGACATTTGTTATGTTCTGTAATGGGGATGTTGGTTCACTAGCTTTTGAAAAAGTTACACTTTTTTGGGAATGTTGACCGATACCATTTTTCGTACCTGCTTTGCAATTTGGTTTTATGCATGGTGGCTTACCCTTGCAGCTCTTGATGTGTCCCAAATTCTGCGTTAGGTTGTGCCACGCTTCCTCTTGATGTTTTCGCAATTGAATAATTGGGTCCGTATTATTCGGTTGTGATCCAGCTCGATGAACATCTAAAGTTGTTCTGCCGCTTGTGCCAGGTAGTACAGTGTGAAGTTTAGCGTGTTGTGGTTGTTTCACAGACTTTGCTGTTACATGCACTGCATCAAATGTAGTAATGTGATCTCCGCAAAATACTGAGACGTTGCTCATATGGGTTTCTGTAAGTAGACAATAATGGTATTGTAAGTATAAATAATTATCGCTGCACGTTTGATAATCGTCATAAAAATTTAACAACTGCTCTACCTGGGTCAGTGCTAGTCGATCTCGTAGTGCTGCTTGTAGGTCTATTGTCGACAGCGCTTTCACAATTCTCCGGTATTTTTGCTGTGTAAAAAAATTAAGTTTAGAAAATTGCACTACATATATCATAAACGATCCACCTGTTTAATATACTCACAATCAATCCATATTATACTTGGCGTATCAACCTCATCCGCATTATTACGTAATGTCTCATATAACTTGTGTGTAGACTTATCGTAATTGTCCAGGTTTGCGGCGAGGATCTGGCTATTTTCAGATAGCGTCTGTTGTTGCGATATAGCATCATTCGCATTAGCAGTGATCAAATACAGTTATCATTTTGAGTATTTAAACACGGCCTATACATTTATACATATATATAACAAAACGGTGTAACATATTTTTATAAAATAAAGAATATATTTTACATTAAATATTATAAAGGCGTGGTAAAGAAATGAAACTTAAGAATTGTTGGTGAATATGAACAACTATCCATACCGGTGATACCGGTAAGATCCTGTTAGCGATAAATAATAGCGATATTTAAACACAGTAGCTAAGGATACTATTAAATGAGGTTGGTGAACAATATTTTACATCCATAATAATGAGGTTGTAGATTATGTAACATAATAATAATAATAATACTATATTTTACCTCATCATAATGAGGAATCATCATGATAAATATCATACATTTTAATGGTAAAATAATGATGATGATAATAATGATAATACTAAATAATAATAATAATAACTTACCATTATTGACGTCTTGTATTGATGGGCTTTGCTTCTTTTGAAGTATGCAAACTGTTGATATAATATGGCTAGATTGCAACCGTGCATTTATACACCAACATAGGTGTAAGGACACTCCTTAAACGCATTAAAAACACACCCCCTTGAACCCACCTAACCGCCCTTATTGTTTTGATCTCATTAGCTATCACAGCAGACAATTGCAGGATCTGTGATGTAGATAATCTGTTATACCAGACAAACTTTAGATGTCAAAGGTCATTGACCAGCACCATCATCCTTGGGGATGTTAAAATTATTGTTTTTATATATTTAGCTGCCACAGCAGACAAACAGGATCTGTGATGTAGATAATCTGTTATACCAGGCAGGCATTAGCTGTCAAAGGTCGTTGACCAGTATCCTCATCTCATGAGTTGAAATGTCTGAGAAAATAAGATTGTTCTTAAGGATATTCTGCTAAGTTTGAGGTAGTTGTATGTGCAGGTTTTTATTTAATTTCTCCCTTAAAATCACATCAATCGGCATCAAAGGATGGCTGTAAGGAATGCTGTGAAATAAAAGGAAATCAAAAAGGGGCGTAAAAAGGGGCGTGAAATAAAGGAAATAAAAGCGGCGTGGTACTTGTCAAAAAGGCATTTGATGGAATGTATGTACTGTATCTACTGCTGTGGGTTGAAATATTTGGGTATGACGTAAAGACCCCTAAAAATATGAACCCTGGAACATGATTAACAAAGTTTCAAATTATAGCGTCCCTCGACACTACACTGCCTGCCATGGCCCCTAATCCTGAAAGCTTAAAAATTAAAGCTATCGAAGCATAAATAACATGAAACTGTATTCTTGCATTTAAATTGGTGTACATCACCACAACCAAGTCCTGGGGTTAATTGTCAGTTTCGATATTGTGTTATATCCGTATAAACTCTAAAAGTTCAATTCAGATAGGTGTTGTAGCAAAGTTTTGACTTATTTGCAACAGTGTAGCAACACGCAAATGTTTCCAAATATTTCTGGTAATCGTGACCATGCACTATACGTGATAAAATCCCCTTCAGTTTTACCCCAATTCCTGGGTCAGTTTACTCTCCGAAGGTTTATATGGTAGATCTTTGTGGAGCACGGGACTCTCCCTGTTGATCAGACCGGGCGGTCGCGCCGTGCAGTTGTTAACTCGGTCTGTTCCTTTTGATTTGGATTACACTATAAGGTGCAGATAAGTGCTGGCAAACCAGGCTCTTGAAGTCTCTCTTATTGCGGTTCGCTGTGGACTGGTTATTCCATCTGTGACGGGCCGGTCCTGCTGTTAGCCGCGAAACCTCAGTCAGTATACAACGGGTTTGTGAAAGGTTGAACCCCAGAATTTTCAAAGCTCACTCGCTTTGAAAAAGTCTGGGGTGTCCAGACGAAATGTTTCAGCGGCTTTGGAGACCAAATTCTGGGGTTCAACCTTGAATGAGGGTAATGATATTACCCCCTTTATTTAAAAAAGTATCCAAAAAAGTAGTCATTTAAAAGAAGTCTTAATTAAAAAAGTTATTTTATGCTATGGTAAAAAAGGTACATTTTTGCTTTTCCAGTACACAAATTCCCTATATTGTTTAGCGTTTTAGGGCCAGATTTACTAATCTGTGGGTTTGGAAAAGTGGAGATGTTGCCTATAGCAACATTTTAGGTTTTCTTCCCCTCATCTAGACATGTATTAAACTCATTATAACTTTTCCACCCTCTGATGTTCCTGAATAAAATGGGGCATGTTATTAAATGAAAATGTTATTCCAACAAACAGACTCTTTTTAGATTTGACAAAAATTAAATATTTAACAAATGTATCACATTGAATGTGATGTTGTTCCTATAGCACTACTCATATTTTACAGTAGGTTCTCTAAGAATAAAGGGCCATATTGAGACTTAACATTTGCAAACATACATTGCCGCATGTGTAAATTTATTAGCAAAATGCGGAGCAGATATTACGCATCAGATCTCACTTCACTACACTACACACTAGATCACTACATATGGAGTTGATTTCCACACATGCAGAACTATTGTACGACAGGGCGTGACTATACTCCGTACGTGGGAGAATATGTCATCTGGGCGGGGGGATTTAAATTGTACTGTATGGGCTGTGTTAGGCACTTCTGCATGTATGTTCGCTAAGTCTGCACAACAATACACAAGTAGAAGTTAAGGAAATCAGCTAAATTCCGTCCGTCCCTCCGGGAATGCACTTGCCACATAGGTGCGTATTTTTGCTCTTCCATGCATACCTAAAGCCCTCTTAAGTCTGAATCAGGTCCAAAACATATAATAATTTCTCTTTCACTCCCTTCATTCCAAATTATTTACATACATAAGCAGCTTTAAAAAAAAATTAAATATATATATATAATATATCATATATATATACTGCTCAAAAAAATAAAGGGAATACTTAAACAACACAATGTAACTACAAGTCAATCACACTTCTGTGTAATCAAACTGTCCACTTAGGAAGCAACACTGATTGACCATCAATTTCACATGCTGTTGTGCAAATGGAATAGACAACAGTTGGAAATTATAGGCAATTAGCAAGACACCCCCAATAAAGGAATGGTTCTGCAGGTGTTGACCACAGACCACTTCTCAGTTCCTATGCTTTCTGGCTGATGTTTTGGTCACTTTTGAATGCTGGCGGTGCTTTAACTCTAGTGGTAGCATGAGACGGAGTCTACAACCCACACAAGTGGCTCAGGTAGTGCAGATCATCCAGGATGGCACATCAATGCGAGCTGTGGTAAGAAGGTTTGCTGTGTCTGTCAGCGTAGTGACCAGAGCATGGAGGCGCTACCAGGAGACAGGCCAGTACATCAGGAGACGTGGAGGAGGCCGTAGGAGGGCAACAACCCAGCAGCAGGACTGCTACCTCCGCCTTTGTGTAAGGAAGAACAGGAGGAGCACTGCCAGAGCCCTGCAAAATGACCTCCAGCAGGCCACAAATGTGCATGCGTCTGCTCAAACGGTCAGAAACAGACTCCATGAGGGTGGTATGAGGGCCCGATGTCCACAGGTGGGGGTTGTGCTTACAGCACAACACCGTGAAGGACATTTTGGCATTTGCCAGAGAACACCAAGATTGGCAAATTCGCCACTGGTGCCCTGTGCTCTTCACAGATGAAAGCAGGTTCGAGGTACGAGCGGGTTGACGGGGATGCGGTGCATCCAGGCGCTCATCCCCCCGCTCCCTGCCTGTCAGCAGTGAAATGAACGCTGCTGTAAAAGAAATGTTAGGCGCTCTCATCACTCTAATGAGCGCCTTACACAGCTTCACAGCAGCGTCCATTACTGTCATTTCTGCTCTGCCTATCCTTTGTGACAGGCAGATGCACTGCAGCAGCTCCTCCCTCTGATGCTGGAGTGACCTGAGGTCACATCAACAGTCAAGCCCGCATAGGAGAAGCAGGAGATGGCAGAACGGAAGACTACAGTGCAGTACAGTACAAAAGTAAGAATTAAAAGGTAAGTACAGAATGTACAGTAAGTAGTAGCTGGGTGCTGGACATGATGGGGGATGCTGGGTGCAGAACATGATGGGGAATGATGGGTGCTGGACATGATGGGGGATGCTGGGTACTGGACATGATGGGGGATGATGGGTGCTAGACAGACATGATGGGGGATGCTGGGGGCTGGACAGACATGATGGGGGATGCTGGACAGACATGATGGAGGATGCTGGGTGCTAGACATGATGGGGAATGCTGGGTGCTGGACATGATGGGTGATGCTGGGTGCTGGACAGACATGATGGGGGATGCTGGGTGCTGGACATGATGGGGATGCTGGGTGCTGGACATGATGGGGATGCTGGGTGCAGAGAGAGAGAGTAAGAGAGAGTCCAAAAAATGGGAACCCGGTAGATAAGTGTAAACTGCAATGTGCTGCAGACAGACAATCAATGATTTTCAAATACTTTGCCAGTATTATATGGAGAGAGAGAGAGAGAGAGAGAGAGAGAGAGAGAGAGAGAGAGAGAGAGAGAGAGAGAGAGAGAGAGAAAAAAAGGAAAGCGCTCTATGGTGCAATAAAGTTTTTTATTTTAAAACCAATAGGCATAAAATAATGGTCATCAATTCAGCAGTGTACCAGATAAAAAGGATCACATAAATGGGATCCTAAGTCACACGTTGCAATCAAACATGGAAATCTAGCGCTCCTACAGGCCAACGGAATCGCTCCTTTCCCAGCGTCCTCGATAGAGCATAGCGTCCGGTATCGAATAAAGCACAAGCAGGGAACGGTAGTAGTGGGTATGTTCTTGGGGGTAGGAATCCTAGCCCTGCCCCTCACGTTTCGTCGGGCAGACTTCGTCAGGGGGTTGTGCTAGGATGATGTGAGGGCAGCTTTAAATACCATCTCTCCAAGCATTGATTGGACAGGATTCGTGAAGGACAAACTTTTAACCATAAAGGTGATATAACCACATTAGTTAATTTAACGATAGCGGCATTAATTAAACAGATTTTTGTTGACATGAATAATACAATAAACAAGAGTCATATAGTTTATTAACCTGCCAGCCTGCTACATCTGTACATATAAACTATATTTAAAGATGTACTATATTCTTTTACACTGGCCAGTGTTGGTGCTGCTGCTCTGTCGCCTAGTTTAGCCGTTTGCGTATTTAACCAGTACTGGTGAAAATAATATTGGACCTTATTCACACTTTTTTTCATAACAAAACAACAAAAAACATAATATTTATTACCTTAATTACATGAAATGGTGATAACACACAGGCTTAGACTGCAAAGAAACAAAGGAGAAAATGCAGGCCTGGTATGAAATGTCGACAGTCAAAATGTTGCCAGTCAACACATCAACACCATAATGTTGTTAGATACAAAATTTTAACGGGTCATAATGCTAATGGGTCAAATTGTCGACAGGTCAAATGTTGACAGTTTAATATTATGTTAGAATTTATTTGTAACACCTATAGACATAATGTAATGCAGTCAGCTTGTAAAAAGTTCCAGATATTTACAAAAAGAGGAGCGTTAGCAGAAATTCATATAAAATATAACTTAAGTTGAAGAAAACAATGTTATATTGCAAATAGACGAACATTTATAAAAAAAAAACTGGAATGTGATTAACAAAAAGGTGAAAGAGCTGTACTATCATAACTATACCTTGATATATGTTTTATATGCATTGAATAATTACTTAATCATTACACCAGGGGCCAGATTTACTAAGCTGCGGAAAAGGAAACGTGGAGATGTTGCCAATAACAAACAATGAGATTCTAGCTCTCCCATTCCTATTACATACTAGAAAAAGGCCAACTAGAATCTGATTGGTTGCATCTCCACTTTTCCTTAACTGCAACTTAGTAAATCTGGCCCCAGGTGTGCATGTTACACAGTGCTCTATCTGATGTTCAGTGCTTCCAAAATGTTTGATACACTCACTCATATCACTTCACTAAAATGATTTCTAAATTAAGGAATGAATGTTTGAATATAGTTTTTCAGTGGTCTTAGCTTAGAAGTGGGACTGCATCGAGTTATAGATGAGCTAGCTATAATAAAGACATATAGCTGTAAAATAGAAAGACTGAAATAACTATGCGTTTAGCATTAATATAATTTAGCATTACTACTTTTCAGAAACTAGAGTGTAAAAATGCTTAAAAATTCATTAACTAGTCTCATCGGCCTGATTTAGAGCTACACTGGGCTGTTGTCCATAAGTACGGCCAGCGTAGCTCTGGTGCACTCCCCCTGTGGCCGGCGTAATTACAGACTGTTACGCCAGCTGAAGTCAACCCTAACTTTAGCCGGCGTAACAGTCTGTAATTACGCCAGCCACAGGATCGTAACCCTTTTCTGTGTCATGGATGCTTTGAATCATTGTAATGCACTCCATACTTCTGAAGTGATTTGTTTAGAAATACAAAACATTTAATAACCCATATTTGTGTGTATCTTATTACTATCTTTTTTGGGGGGGTTGGTAAAAACCAATGCATTTTTTATCTTTCTGAATCTTTGTAATATATTTAAAAAGAGCACTAATTTAGATTTTTTGTTTAGCTTTAAAATCTTCTGATAACTACTTGGTGCTACAATCCCAATACCAGCACACAAATCAACTTGCCTATAGCTCTTTCTTTTGTAGGGAGTATACATAAGTCAATACTTGGACTGTTTTGCACCCAGCCCTCCTTCCCCCTGCCTACCTTCTGTAACTACAGCATAGTTACGGTGCTGCACGCCCCTTCATCCGATCCAGGACACCCAGAGACATCGATTACGCTGGGTAACATCTGTAGAAATGCCGTTCTTATGCATACGGCTGCCGTAAAAACGACAGCGGCCGTAGGTCTGGATCTGCCCCATCTTCTCTGTTGTAGAACATATGGGAATGGAGTGTCTCTCAAACCATAACAATGTGATGTTGTTGGATTGGGCAGTGATTGGCTGTGCAGAAACAAAATGTCTTATGCCTACAAGGATTTTATTTTTCAAAATAATGCCACTGTGCAAATGGCACCACAATTCTTGACTGTCGACATTTTGATCTGTCAACATTTTGACCTACCAACATTTTGACCAGTAGACATAATGATGATGAATGACATTTTGACTGTCAACATAGCAACTAACATGGGAAAATTCCCCAGCTGGCAGTATTTATAATGATTTTGCTTTCTCCTTCCAGGCAGATTTTTTAGGGACTCCCTTGCAACAATACTCTTCTGCACAAAAATCACCTAAGAGGTTGACACCAATTCACATGGTACCAGGCAAGCAACTACTGACCCAAGCACAAGCAATGAAGGCAATTCATTCATCGCACATCTCACTGGTGGACAGGTATAGGCTAATCCAATTATCATATTGCGCAATTCATTCCTCTGAACTATGATTGTCAAGACTTAAGGATAACCAACTTATGATTATAATATTGAATAATGTAGTAATATATAGTTATAACATTTTCAACCAGGTTTTCAAATATGGTGGATGATCCAGAGGTGAACATAAGCCCATTGGTGTATCATATCTTAGCATGAATTAACATTGTACATGCTCAGAAAAGAAATTCACACAATTGCGAGACATCCAACCCTTTGCATTCTGAAGAACGTTTCCTGGTTTGGAAGGGGTGGAGGCATATAGTCAATGTCCATTAAGGGAATGTTTAGGTCAAGTTGAAACTGATCCACATCCAAACACAAGTGTAAGTTCGCAAAGTTTATGGCAAAAAAGTTTCACAAGCCACATGTGTAAGTCCACTGAAGGCTACACAACCTATTTCAGTAATCATTGATTGTACTGTATATCCACCATTTCCAATATACAATATAATGAAGCAACCTGCATCATTTTAAAGAAGGGAATGTAACTGGTCAAGTGGACACACTGAGCTTGGCTGCTCTGCGCATCTGATCGGTGTAGGGTCTAAGATCCCCGGTTGTGTGCGCCTTCGGGTCACAAGCTTGCTGCCCATCTTTTGCAGTTCGATTTACGGAACACTATATGTTTCAAAGAAATAATACTTCAAAATGTCACTGCATTTCAGGAGAATAACTAAATTGTTGTTCATTCAGGGTAATGAAACAAAATAAAAAATTAGCACTCAATCCTAATTTAAATTACATTTTTACGAGAATTTTTGTTCCATATACTTACTTTAAGTTAACTTAGTTAGTCTCATCTGCCCAGATCCTGGGCTTTGCACAACCTTCTTATGGCACCATAAGGGCCGGCGTATGTAACGTACCTTACGTACGCTGGCGTTTTTACGAAAAGGGGGCTAGACATGCTAATTAGGGGACGAGGAGGGGAAAGCCCCGTTACTATCAGCTATGCAGCCGTAAAGCCACATACCTGATCGTAAAAGTTAGGGTAGGAATCTGGACATGTAAGTGTCCAGATTTACTACCGACAGCGGGGAATGCACGGGGCGTGCACTCCCCGCTACGATGCCGACCGCATTGACCTCGAACGGCCGTAAGGAGCCCGTAGGTCAGGATCCGGCCCATAGTACCATAATGTACCAAGAATACTTAAGACAATTATATATTATATTATGTAGTATCAATTCTGCAATATTATTTCTTAGATACCTCCTTGCTATTAAAACTGTGGACTGGATCGAGTTTTACATAAAACAGTTGTTTTTCACTCAGAAAATGCACTTCTATTACAGATCTGGATCCTTCATATCCAGACTTCCATAATGGGGCATACAGCATGCATGCAAGGTGGGAGATATTTAACTAGTGTGGAAATATTAAGGTAGGGTTCAACTTATTGTAGAATATGGCTATGCATAGCAAAACTGTCCAACTGTTTATGAAATTTTACAGTATAAGCTGATCATGTTTTGCAATCATAGGTTTGCATTTTCTTGCTTTTTTTCAGTTCTGAGGCACACAGACGTGAACTTGAAAGAGAGAAGATGATGAAAAGACTTCTGATGACAGAACTCTGAATTATTATGATCAGCAGACTACTTGGCCAGGCCTGTCGAGTGCCTTCTGTCATTTCACATTCCACTGTGTTCTTATAGCAGGCAGATGTGTGCTACTGCATTTAAAATATTGGTCCAAAACTAGTAACAGTTTTAAAAAAAACACACATACTGCATGTTATGAGAAAAAATACTGGTTTATTTTGTATAATGTTTATTATTTTGTAAATAGTTTTAAGAGATTGACATTATACAGAATATTTTAATATATACACGTTTTCTTATTCTACATAGCCTAATATTTTTGAAAGGGACATTCAGTAAAATTTTTCATGGAATTTAAAGGGAATTACTCAGTAATATAAACCATTTTTTTTAACATATGATATACTCAAACTTTATGAAATAATTTTCCTGTAATGTTAGTATATGTTAAAAGTAAGTGTTCTTACAAAAGGTCAATAGTTACTCATGGTAAATAAAAATGCTGTGCTACTTTTGAGGATATTGGGTAAGTGAGCATCGGACCTGATTCAGACTTAAGAAGGAGCTTGAAATTAAGAGAGGAACGTTACTCCTGGGCTAAACCATGTTGATTGCAGGGGAGTAACTTGACTCCCCCTGAAATCAACATGGTTTGGGCCAGGTGTAACTTTGCTCTCTTTGGGCCTGATTCACTCTTGAGAAGCTGCAGCTTCTTAAGTGCGCAAGTGTGCGAAATTACCTACTGCACATGTGTAGTAAGTAATTTATGCTATCTACGTAGCCGATAGGCACATAGATAGCGTAGGTGCGGTCTTTACAGACCGTACGCTGCGACATCCGTAGAAAGGTGGCATAATGCCTCCTTGAGGCGTGTTTAGTGAGAAGTGGGAGGGGGGAGGTATTTAGATTAGCTGGGGAGGGTGGGAGAGAGGTGCAATGTCCAGTTAAGGTAGCCCTATGGCACTCGTAAGTGCCATAAGGTACCTAAAAAAGGGAGGGCGGGGCGGGGTATGGCAGAGTGAATTAGGTGCGCATCTGCACGCACCTAACTCACTCTTAAGTGTGAATCAGGCCCTTAATTTCAAGCTCCTTCTTAAGTCTGCATCAGGTCAATCATCGCCAATAACATCATATCTTATATAGTGGAGGTCAGAGACATGCAAGTTAGTGTGCCTAAAAATTACACAATTAACTTTTTACAGACTTAATCGAGGAAAATAGCTCCATAACACTCTTACTTTTCATTGTGTCAGAATGACCCTCACGTTACAGTTGTAGCAGAAAGTACTTCAAGATTATATACAGCAGAAAACTTATTTGTGTCTATTTTATTGACATTTGTACTGCAAAATATCAGACCCTGAGTTTTTTTACTCTTACAAAAGTAACATAAACATTCAAATGTGTGATCACTTTTATAAACTGCATTAACCTATAATGTCTAGACAGTTTCTATCCAGATATGAGATTCTATAATTGTGAAAAAAAATCATCTTGTAAAAATGTTGTGCCCCTGTGCCAGTTTTTAAGATTTTTATATCCTGGCAAGAATAAGTGGGACTGATATTTTATTTATGTTTAAATGTCATTTTTTCCACTGGTGAAAGAATGGTCCTAATTACAAGCTACTGTTATCACATATGTGGCAAATATAACAAACATAAATGTTACCCTTTAAACGGGGTTAAATAATCTTGTTGGCACTCAATTATTACTATAAAGCCCAGATTAAAGTTTGTGGGGCCTCCTGCCACACATTACATTTATTCTTGATAATAAGTTTAATAAAATATAGACAGATCCGATACAAATAGGAGTGTGCTATCACAGGTGACCTATCTCAGGTAGTCCTGTTTCCCGTCTCCAGTATAAAGACTCCAAGCATTCAAATTGCTGCACATTACCATTGCCAGATCAGCCGATAGGCTGATAAAGCTGCAGCCCATGTGTCTTTACAGGGATATACTGGGTCAAAACCCATTGTAGTCCCACATTCTAATGCTGCCTGAACACAGGCAAGTGTTGTTGACAAGAATGTAAAATTTAATAATGATGAGTGGCAGGCTCAAGCTGTTGTTCAATGTGTAATAAATAAGAGCTTCAGCTTATCAGTCACAGTCACACTCACTGTGCTGTATACACACACATAGCCATACACTTATAGCCAATATACATATTTATTACAGGAAGCTACACAAAAGTGGCTGGTGGCTTATCATATATTTGCAAATGTATGTAACAAATCTCTCTGTATTTTATTTTAAAGATAGAATATCAGGGTTTGTAGCTGGTAAATTACAAGAGTGCTGGGGTGTCTTTTTTGTATCTGTATATATACACATATATAATGTTTGTATTTTATCGGTGTATATCTCTAACCAGGTAAATTGTAGAAGCTGTAGTTTTATTTTAGACAGTGCAGGATACTGCATGTATTATACTGCACTGTCTAGAACAATACTAAAGCTTCTACAATGGATGTAAAACTTATTGTATCTGAGTATCATGTGTTGCTTTCCACTGAACTATATTATATAGAGAAAGAGTTCAAAGAAAGGCAGCTCAGAAAAATCATATATACCTAAATAAATAAATAAATCATAGGACCAAGGCAGACTTATTATGTGGACCTTGGTCTCTTCATTTTTGTAATTGCTGTTGGCTCCTCAAACTGCTTCCTTTCTGCACAACTGTCTTTGTGTGAGGTGGTGCTGCGATTTGATTGGCTAGAGAAACAAGTTTTCAAGTTCTGCAGCAGTACAGGGGGTAGGTTTTTGTAGGGTCCCTGTTTGCGGAGAGGCGCCCGTAAACATCCCATTTGCCATGTGGTGGGTCCGGTTCTCATTACAATAGTTATTGTGTTATATTTGCAATCTTTCTCTTTACATTGTCACAAATGTTTTTTCAGGGGCCAAGCCAACACTACTGAAGAGGTAAAAAATAAAGTGTCGTAGCATTCTAAATGAGATACATGGTTGTCAGCTAGTAAGCAAACTTATTCCACACAGCCAATCTTTAACCGTGTTATTATTTTACCATTAACTGATATTTGGTATCTATTTAAGAGTTTACTGGTGATCAGTTTTAATCCAAGATGTTTATATTATAGTAGATGATGTTTGGGTTAATGTAACACACTTCTATAAATATTAAGGACATTTTAAATTTCCCAAGACAATATACATACATATATTGGATGACTGTTTTTATTTGGAATACACGAATAAATAATCATTTCTACTATACTATATATATA
>WWET01002430.1:36188-49855 GCA_011038615.1 Limnodynastes dumerilii
CCAGTTTCCCTCCCACCCCCCTCCCCAGTATTCCCCATAATATGCCTCCTGTCCCCCTCAGTTACTTACTCACCTGTTTCCTTCCTCCTCCACGGCGCAGTTTCTTCTGCAGACAGGAAGTTCCTGTATGAGCTACTGCAGCTGTGAGCGATGCTGTGTAATTACTGCAGCAGCTCATACAGGATCCTCCTGTATGAGCGCTGCAATCTGTATAGCAGAGGAGGGGGGTGTCTGGCGCCATGATGGATAGTTGCCGGACATCCCCCCTCTCCCAATGCAGATTGGCAGCGTTCATACAGGAGACTGTATGAACACTGCAAATCTGTATAGCAGGGAGCGGGGGGATGTCCGGCGCCTATCCAGCATGGCGCAGGGATGCACCGCATCCTCTCGCGGAGAGGGTCGCGCCGGCCCTGTATATAGATAGATAGACAGACAGACAGACAGGCATTTTTTCAGTGTACTGTGAAGTTATGTGTTTTATGCATTTTCAGCCATTTACAACATTGAATATGGTATTTAGAACCTGGACCTAGGTGTTCACAAGAGCTATTAAATGTATCCCTCAGAGCACAAGAAAACAATCAGGGACTGACAACCTGATAAAAACAAACCAGGAAATAGAAACAACATATTCTGCGCATTGGTTAATTGCCATAGACTATTAAGAACTTTCTTCTATCTGTGGCTGTTATCATTACAGTCCATTTTTTTGCTAACTTCTGATGTAGCTACACAGTTGTATTTGGTCGGATCATATGAATTTTACAGCTTCTTTGCTCTTATGATGTATCTCATTGGAGGATTAAAGTCTAAAGCAGTATTATACAGCCTTATATGCATATTTATACAATATCTCACTTCTTTTTAATGTGGCTTGTTTTTAATTTATGTTGTGTATCAAGTGTCAATAAAATTGTTTACACTTTCTATTTACAACATTGAGGCTGATAACAGTGGACTGAAGTTTAAACATGTTAAGTGATGTTACAGTATACTACTTACTGTATGACTCCAAATATGGTGTTTTTCTCATAATGAATATGTGAAATACGTTGTATGTTTATAAACTTAAAGATTGTTGATCACACTGGGGCAATTGTTTTCCCTGTGACTGATTTGTTTCCTTTAAATCCATTCCTAATATAAACCTTCACCTGGCAAGCAGCTTCATGGTATTACCATGGTGCTCTCTAGGGAAACTTTAGTACACAAAACAGAATTAATGCTTAACAGCAACTCCCTAGGGAAAGCTAATAAGGAAACAAAGGAACAAATTAAATATGTGGTGATAAAATAAGTCACAATAGGCTAAAATGAATTAAATTAGATTTAATCTCTGTGCAAGCAGAGATATTGGTGTGTAACAGTTTAAATTATAACACAGCAGCATCCTATCTAAACCAAAGGCTTTGTTTGCATTCATCTTACTGCTTTCATCCAAAATGGGATTTATTTTCCTTTCAATATTGCCTAATTGCATCCAAAAGAAAACCAGCAGGGTATATATTCCTATATCCACACTATACTGTAATTATTTAGCCTGTTGAGTTTTACTTCTTTATCTTCCACCTCTTTATCCACTGCAGTCAGTATTGAATCACTGTCTCTTGGATGCTCTCTGCATTACATAGTGGTCACTAAGCTGATGTTTTATAGCAGGACAGTCAAGATAAATATTGAATGTTATATACAAATGTGTATAGATAGTAATACCAAATATAATTAGAATACCTAATAAACTGCAAAGGATCGTTAGTCTGCAAAATTACTTATAATTATACTTGAGTGTATTTTAGCCTCTATCTTCTTCCTTTCAACTCTGTAACTACCATGAATGGAGAGTCCCAAACATACAAGTATATCTGCATATGGCTCTGGGTTTCAATGCCAAGATCTTTTGTGAGAAGGGTATAACCAGATACTAGATTGAAAGACAGTCAGTCACAAAGGAAAGTATTCACACTTAAGAATGCTTTAGGTTTTTAATTTTACACAGCCCAGCAGCATGCCAAATCCCCTGACATGCACTCCTTATCTTTAGGTTTGTAGTTGTGTGCATATGTCTGCTAATCAGGAACATTGTTACGTAACCGTGCTCAGAATTCCCTATTTAAATGGCTCCCTCTACCCACTCTTCCTATCTTTGTTCTTAATTTGTCTTGGCACACCCCTTCATTCTTAATTCACTACAAACTTAGATGAACTAGGTTGGTAACAGTGATTCAGAGCTACCCCGTTCTTAAATCCAACGTAGAATGTGTAATTATATTACTACGCATGCACAGTGTATCCCTTCTTACATTTACGCACCTAAAAACCCGCAGATTCTTAATTGTGAATCAGGTCCAAAGTGTCCCAATAGCCAGGTGGTTATAAAAGGTAGAAGAAGTGGATGGGGGTTATAAAGCTAGAAATGCAATTTCATTACCACTCAAATTACCTCATTTATCCCTTATACTTAAGGCATACTTAGTGACCTATAATTGTGGTCATTATTATAAGATTTGTATCTATATATATTTATATGTTTTAAACAATCTACTACTAATATAATAGAAGACTTGCCTGCAGTATTGCTTTGGAACACACTTCTGGAACCTGTAATGTAATCAGTATACTGTAACCATAGAAACCATTCTTCAATGGCTCAGAGTCTTTGTACCAGATTCGCAATTAAGTATAGAATCTACATA
Source organism: Limnodynastes dumerilii (assembly GCA_011038615.1). NCBI lineage: Eukaryota > Metazoa > Chordata > Amphibia > Anura > Limnodynastidae > Limnodynastes > Limnodynastes dumerilii. The sequence continues at coordinate 38,885 of WWET01002430.1, forward strand.
TGTATTTTTACGATCAGATAAACTGCACATGCCCAGAACCCAAATATATGCACGTAAACCATGGCCGACTGATTCACAGACACGGACTTAAGGCTTAGGACTGGTGCAAGCACGTAACGAGTCCCGCATGCGTGGCTAAAGGGGCAAGACTCTTATTGCAAATGAGCAGCACACGGGCTACTAATGTAAAGTATGAGCATTCCAACAGAGTTAGGACTGATTCACAAGTAGGAGTGCCTTGCATAAACTAACATACACATGGGATAAGTGACGGTAACCCTCAAGCACTTGTGAGTTGAAGAACCGTATTGAGGCCATGCTTCTACTTAGGTCAGGCCACACCTGCTGCGTGTTTATAATCAATGGATGTGTTTTTAAATTAAACAAATAAAGGCATGTTTATTTAATCCAATGCTAATTTTACATTTAGTGCAAGACTTTAACCTTGTAAAGGTGCCATTATTTGTTTAGAGTTTGTGAAGATTTTTTTTATTTTTTATTTACTTTTAATTTTGTGAACAAACACCATTATATTTACTTATATTTAACTGTATCGATTGTTTGTGTTGTTTTTATTTTATAAATGCTTATTTTTAAAATGTTTTATGAAAATTTAATATATAGTGGATCATTTTCTTTCTAACTTCATGCAGTATGCGTTTATGTGTATTGTAAAGTATGTCATGATTATTCTTATTTCAAGTTGTATTTTTAATAATTACTTTTGTTTGCATATGTTAATGAGAGTACAAGCTGTTTTTATAAAAAAAAAAAGTACTTTTCCAAAGCATAATCAGTGCGTTTAGTTACATATCTTTGAATCATAAGCAATTTTAAGCACCATTACACACGACAAGTCCGTTCATACCTAATTACACGTAGGAAAGACTTGTGTGCTTACGTTGCACTCCAGACACAGGCAGAGTGGTTAATCGGTTTCTTTCTTTACTCTGAATTGGTATTGTGGATTTTTCCTATGCGTATATTTAGGTAAGTGCGCAATTTTATTCTTAATTTTAATCAGGTCCTTCATCACAACGTGAACTAATGAATCCCAGTAATTGTAGCCCACCAAACCTTTGGGCAAACAAAACAGTCAGACTAAGTGCATTTGTAAAAGTTCACACTCACATCCTCAAATTATTACCCAACTGAAAATCAGTATATATTTTTTTCATTTGTTTAAATAAGTGGTTTCAGAAATATTAGGGTGTTAAGCTGGTCACATATTAGGGTTTTATTTGTCGATAATTGTGCAGATCAAGTGATCAAATGACAGTTTATATCTTCTCAGTGTGAACTGTCCAACAATGCTGCATAAATATCTGAAATAGCATATAATCATTTAGTTAGATTTTGGGAGATACTAATTATTGTGATCAATGATTCACAATGTTTTTCACAGGATAGTAGCAGTAAGTTTCCTCCCTTTAGCTCAATATATATAGCCCTGTACCAGAGCTCATGTTCCACCAGTCAAATTCAAGTCAAAGATTCTGTCAGTGTGTATGTTCAGTCACTCGCCTTGATCTAGATCTGTGTATGTCAGCTGGAGTGATGTATTTCTACGTAATTTTGAAGTGCGACATTTTCTAGGGGTCCTGTCTAACTTATTCACATATCCTCATGGCAAATGAAATCTAAAGTTTAAACAGTTATATGTACTTGTATATGTCAAATATCTAACCCCCATCCCTATGTTTTATTATGTAGAATAATTGTTAATTTACATTTGGAGAACTTTTATTTTATTTAGTTGACAAGTGCATTTATAAGATAATATTATATAATAATAATGGACCGGATTCACACTTCTGTGTGTGATCCGTAGGTGTGGATATACATTTCTCAGCACTTATTTCTCCGGTCCCCTCCCCCGCCTCGCCACCCATTTTTAGGTACCTCGTCTCTCCCATTCTCAAAACACCTAATCTGGACCCTACATCCATCCCTTCTCCCCTTCACCTCCAAACTCCTTTAGCGCTTAGTCTAATAATGGCTCATTAGCTACCTTACTGACAACTTTCTCCTGGACCCCTCAAATCCACTGCTCTCTCCAAGAGCAGTGTCAGTGAGACAAAAAGAGCGGAGGGTTTGAAGCAGAAGAGGATGGTCAACGGTATTAAAAGCAGATGACAGATCAAGAAGGATGAGGATGTAGTAGTGGCCCTTGGATTTGGCAGATAACAGATCATTGGTCACTTTGGTAAGGGCAGTCTCAGCATGGGCATGCTAAGCGTCATAACTACGCAATGACCATGCAGACACCCGCGGTTATGAACAGAAAAGTTAGGGTAGGATTTGCTGAGCGTATGAAGCAAAACTAAGAAAGAGCAAGGGGAGTGCCTATTGCCATGAATCATAGGTACACCGGCATTAATACGCTACGCACACGAGCGTAGGTCTGGATCAGGCCCAATGTAGTTAAAAAAGGCCTACTTGTGTCACAAAAACAGAACACATTTGTAACCATAATACAATAGAAGCACAGCCTTGTAAGCATTTAGTTATCCAGTTTGTGTGTGTGTACAGTGTATATATTCATCAAATCTCTCCCTCTTATGTGTCTCAAGTCTCCCAGTATCTGCATCATGTCTTGCAGCCCCCTAATTAACCCATCATGTCTCTGTAGCCCCTCATTATCCCCATCATGTCTCTCCAGCCCCCCAGTATTCCCTATCATGTGCCTCCAGCCCCCACAATATTCCCCATTATGTGCCTCCAGCCCCCTCAGTAGTCCCCATTATGTGCCTCCAGCCCCCCCCTCAGTATTCCCCATTATGTGCCTCCAGCCCCCTTCAGTATTCCCCCTTATGTTCCTCCATCCCCTCTCAGTATTCCCCCTTATCGGCCTCCAGCCCCCTCATTATTCCCCATTATGTGCCTCCAGCACCCCTCAGTATTCCCCCTTATGTTCCTCCAGCCCCTCAGTATTCCCCCTAATGTTCCTACAGCCCCTCAGTATTCCTCTTTATGTTCCTCTAGCCCCTCAGTATCCCTCCTCAGTATTCCAGCTTATGTTCATCCAGCCCCTCAGTATTCTCCTTTATATTCCTCCAGTCCCTCAGTTTTCCCCCTCATGTTCCTCCATCCCCCTCAGTATTCCCACTTATGTACATCCAGCCCCTCTGTATTCCTCCTTATGCTCTTCCATCCCCCTCAGTATTCCCACTTATGTACATCCAGCCCCTCTGTATTCCTCCTTATGCTCTTCCATCCCCCTCAGTATTCCCACTTATGTACATCCAGCCCCTCTGTATTCCTCCTTATGCTCTTCCATCCCCCTCAGTATTCCCACTTATGTACATCCAGCCCCTCTGTATTCCTCCTTATGCTCTTCCATCCCCCTCAGTATTCCCACTTATGTACATCCAGCCCCTCTGTATTCCTCCTTATGCTCTTCCATCCCCCTCAGTATTCCCACTTATGTACATCCAGCCCCTCTGTATTCCTCCTTATGCTCTTCCATCCCCCTCAGTATTCCCACTTATGTACATCCAGCCCCTCTGTATTCCTCCTTATGCTCTTCCATCCCCCTCAGTATTCCCACTTATGTACATCCAGCCCCTCTGTATTCCTCCTTATGCTCTTCCATCCCCCTCAGTATTCCCACTTATGTACATCCAGCCCCTCTGTATTCCTCCTTATGCTCTTCCATCCCCCTCAGTATTCCCACTTATGTACATCCAGCCCCTCTGTATTCCTCCTTATGCTCTTCCATCCCCCTCAGTATTCCCACTTATGTACATCCAGCCCCTCTGTATTCCTCCTTATGCTCTTCCATCCCCCTCAGTATTCCCACTTATGTACATCCAGCCCCTCTGTATTCCTCCTTATGCTCTTCCATCCCCCTCAGTATTCCCACTTATGTACATCCAGCCCCTCTGTATTCCTCCTTATGCTCTTCCATCCCCCTCAGTATTCCCACTTATGTACATCCAGCCCCTCTGTATTCCTCCTTATGCTCTTCCATCCCCCTCAGTATTCCCACTTATGTACATCCAGCCCCTCTGTATTCCTCCTTATGCTCTTCCATCCCCCTCAGTATTCCCACTTATGTACATCCAGCCCCTCTGTATTCCTCCTTATGCTCTTCCATCCCCCTCAGTATTCCCACTTATGTACATCCAGCCCCTCTGTATTCCTCCTTATGCTCTTCCATCCCCCTCAGTATTCCCACTTATGTACATCCAGCCCCTCTGTATTCCTCCTTATGCTCTTCCATCCCCCTCAGTATTCCCACTTATGTACATCCAGCCCCTCTGTATTCCTCCTTATGCTCTTCCATCCCCCTCAGTATTCCCACTTATGTACATCCAGCCCCTCTGTATTCCTCCTTATGCTCTTCCATCCCCCTCAGTATTCCCACTTATGTACATCCAGCCCCTCTGTATTCCTCCTTATGCTCTTCCATCCCCCTCAGTATTCCCACTTATGTACATCCAGCCCCTCTGTATTCCTCCTTATGCTCTTCCATCCCCCTCAGTATTCCCACTTATGTACATCCAGCCCCTCTGTATTCCTCCTTATGCTCTTCCATCCCCCTCAGTATTCCCACTTATGTACATCCAGCCCCTCTGTATTCCTCCTTATGCTCTTCCATCCCCCTCAGTATTCCCACTTATGTACATCCAGCCCCTCTGTATTCCTCCTTATGCTCTTCCATCCCCCTCAGTATTCCCACTTATGTACATCCAGCCCCTCTGTATTCCTCCTTATGCTCTTCCATCCCCCTCAGTATTCCCACTTATGTACATCCAGCCCCTCTGTATTCCTCCTTATGCTCTTCCATCCCCCTCAGTATTCCCACTTATGTACATCCAGCCCCTCTGTATTCCTCCTTATGCTCTTCCATCCCCCTCAGTATTCCCACTTATGTACATCCAGCCCCTCTGTATTCCTCCTTATGCTCTTCCATCCCCCTCAGTATTCCCACTTATGTACATCCAGCCCCTCTGTATTCCTCCTTATGCTCTTCCATCCCCCTCAGTATTCCCACTTATGTACATCCAGCCCCTCTGTATTCCTCCTTATGCTCTTCCATCCCCCTCAGTATTCCCACTTATGTACATCCAGCCCCTCTGTATTCCTCCTTATGCTCTTCCATCCCCCTCAGTATTCCCACTTATGTACATCCAGCCCCTCTGTATTCCTCCTTATGCTCTTCCATCCCCCTCAGTATTCCCACTTATGTACATCCAGCCCCTCTGTATTCCTCCTTATGCTCTTCCATCCCCCTCAGTATTCCCACTTATGTACATCCAGCCCCTCTGTATTCCTCCTTATGCTCTTCCATCCCCCTCAGTATTCCCACTTATGTACATCCAGCCCCTCTGTATTCCTCCTTATGCTCTTCCATCCCCCTCAGTATTCCCACTTATGTACATCCAGCCCCTCTGTATTCCTCCTTATGCTCTTCCATCCCCCTCAGTATTCCCACTTATGTACATCCAGCCCCTCTGTATTCCTCCTTATGCTCTTCCATCCCCCTCAGTATTCCCACTTATGTACATCCAGCCCCTCTGTATTCCTCCTTATGCTCTTCCATCCCCCTCAGTATTCCCACTTATGTACATCCAGCCCCTCTGTATTCCTCCTTATGCTCTTCCATCCCCCTCAGTATTCCCACTTATGTACATCCAGCCCCTCTGTATTCCTCCTTATGCTCTTCCATCCCCCTCAGTATTCCCACTTATGTACATCCAGCCCCTCTGTATTCCTCCTTATGCTCTTCCATCCCCCTCAGTATTCCCACTTATGTACATCCAGCCCCTCTGTATTCCTCCTTATGCTCTTCCATCCCCCTCAGTATTCCCACTTATGTACATCCAGCCCCTCTGTATTCCTCCTTATGCTCTTCCATCCCCCTCAGTATTCCCACTTATGTACATCCAGCCCCTCTGTATTCCTCCTTATGCTCTTCCATCCCCCTCAGTATTCCCACTTATGTACATCCAGCCCCTCTGTATTCCTCCTTATGCTCTTCCATCCCCCTCAGTATTCCCACTTATGTACATCCAGCCCCTCTGTATTCCTCCTTATGCTCTTCCATCCCCCTCAGTATTCCCACTTATGTACATCCAGCCCCTCTGTATTCCTCCTTATGCTCTTCCATCCCCCTCAGTATTCCCACTTATGTACATCCAGCCCCTCTGTATTCCTCCTTATGCTCTTCCATCCCCCTCAGTATTCCCACTTATGTACATCCAGCCCCTCTGTATTCCTCCTTATGCTCTTCCATCCCCCTCAGTATTCCCACTTATGTACATCCAGCCCCTCTGTATTCCTCCTTATGCTCTTCCATCCCCCTCAGTATTCCCACTTATGTACATCCAGCCCCTCTGTATTCCTCCTTATGCTCTTCCATCCCCCTCAGTATTCCCACTTATGTACATCCAGCCCCTCTGTATTCCTCCTTATGCTCTTCCATCCCCCTCAGTATTCCCACTTATGTACATCCAGCCCCTCTGTATTCCTCCTTATGCTCTTCCATCCCCCTCAGTATTCCCACTTATGTACATCCAGCCCCTCTGTATTCCTCCTTATGCTCTTCCATCCCCCTCAGTATTCCCACTTATGTACATCCAGCCCCTCTGTATTCCTCCTTATGCTCTTCCATCCCCCTCAGTATTCCCACTTATGTACATCCAGCCCCTCTGTATTCCTCCTTATGCTCTTCCATCCCCCTCAGTATTCCCACTTATGTACATCCAGCCCCTCTGTATTCCTCCTTATGCTCTTCCATCCCCCTCAGTATTCCCACTTATGTACATCCAGCCCCTCTGTATTCCTCCTTATGCTCTTCCATCCCCCTCAGTATTCCCACTTATGTACATCCAGCCCCTCTGTATTCCTCCTTATGCTCTTCCATCCCCCTCAGTATTCCCACTTATGTACATCCAGCCCCTCTGTATTCCTCCTTATGCTCTTCCATCCCCCTCAGTATTCCCACTTATGTACATCCAGCCCCTCTGTATTCCTCCTTATGCTCTTCCATCCCCCTCAGTATTCCCACTTATGTACATCCAGCCCCTCTGTATTCCTCCTTATGCTCTTCCATCCCCCTCAGTATTCCCACTTATGTACATCCAGCCCCTCTGTATTCCTCCTTATGCTCTTCCATCCCCCTCAGTATTCCCACTTATGTACATCCAGCCCCTCTGTATTCCTCCTTATGCTCTTCCATCCCCCTCAGTATTCCCACTTATGTACATCCAGCCCCTCTGTATTCCTCCTTATGCTCTTCCATCCCCCTCAGTATTCCCACTTATGTACATCCAGCCCCTCTGTATTCCTCCTTATGCTCTTCCATCCCCCTCAGTATTCCCACTTATGTACATCCAGCCCCTCTGTATTCCTCCTTATGCTCTTCCATCCCCCTCAGTATTCCCACTTATGTACATCCAGCCCCTCTGTATTCCTCCTTATGCTCTTCCATCCCCCTCAGTATTCCCACTTATGTACATCCAGCCCCTCTGTATTCCTCCTTATGCTCTTCCATCCCCCTCAGTATTCCCACTTATGTACATCCAGCCCCTCTGTATTCCTCCTTATGCTCTTCCATCCCCCTCAGTATTCCCACTTATGTACATCCAGCCCCTCTGTATTCCTCCTTATGCTCTTCCATCCCCCTCAGTATTCCCACTTATGTACATCCAGCCCCTCTGTATTCCTCCTTATGCTCTTCCATCCCCCTCAGTATTCCCACTTATGTACATCCAGCCCCTCTGTATTCCTCCTTATGCTCTTCCATCCCCCTCAGTATTCCCACTTATGTACATCCAGCCCCTCTGTATTCCTCCTTATGCTCTTCCATCCCCCTCAGTATTCCCACTTATGTACATCCAGCCCCTCTGTATTCCTCCTTATGCTCTTCCATCCCCCTCAGTATTCCCACTTATGTACATCCAGCCCCTCTGTATTCCTCCTTATGCTCTTCCATCCCCCTCAGTATTCCCACTTATGTACATCCAGCCCCTCTGTATTCCTCCTTATGCTCTTCCATCCCCCTCAGTATTCCCACTTATGTACATCCAGCCCCTCTGTATTCCTCCTTATGCTCTTCCATCCCCCTCAGTATTCCCACTTATGTACATCCAGCCCCTCTGTATTCCTCCTTATGCTCTTCCATCCCCCTCAGTATTCCCACTTATGTACATCCAGCCCCTCTGTATTCCTCCTTATGCTCTTCCATCCCCCTCAGTATTCCCACTTATGTACATCCAGCCCCTCTGTATTCCTCCTTATGCTCTTCCATCCCCCTCAGTATTCCCACTTATGTACATCCAGCCCCTCTGTATTCCTCCTTATGCTCTTCCATCCCCCTCAGTATTCCCACTTATGTACATCCAGCCCCTCTGTATTCCTCCTTATGCTCTTCCATCCCCCTCAGTATTCCCACTTATGTACATCCAGCCCCTCTGTATTCCTCCTTATGCTCTTCCATCCCCCTCAGTATTCCCACTTATGTACATCCAGCCCCTCTGTATTCCTCCTTATGCTCTTCCATCCCCCTCAGTATTCCCACTTATGTACATCCAGCCCCTCTGTATTCCTCCTTATGCTCTTCCATCCCCCTCAGTATTCCCACTTATGTACATCCAGCCCCTCTGTATTCCTCCTTATGCTCTTCCATCCCCCTCAGTATTCCCACTTATGTACATCCAGCCCCTCTGTATTCCTCCTTATGCTCTTCCATCCCCCTCAGTATTCCCACTTATGTACATCCAGCCCCTCTGTATTCCTCCTTATGCTCTTCCATCCCCCTCAGTATTCCCACTTATGTACATCCAGCCCCTCTGTATTCCTCCTTATGCTCTTCCATCCCCCTCAGTATTCCCACTTATGTACATCCAGCCCCTCTGTATTCCTCCTTATGCTCTTCCATCCCCCTCAGTATTCCCACTTATGTACATCCAGCCCCTCTGTATTCCTCCTTATGCTCTTCCATCCCCCTCAGTATTCCCACTTATGTACATCCAGCCCCTCTGTATTCCTCCTTATGCTCTTCCATCCCCCTCAGTATTCCCACTTATGTACATCCAGCCCCTCTGTATTCCTCCTTATGCTCTTCCATCCCCCTCAGTATTCCCACTTATGTACATCCAGCCCCTCTGTATTCCTCCTTATGCTCTTCCATCCCCCTCAGTATTCCCACTTATGTACATCCAGCCCCTCTGTATTCCTCCTTATGCTCTTCCATCCCCCTCAGTATTCCCACTTATGTACATCCAGCCCCTCTGTATTCCTCCTTATGCTCTTCCATCCCCCTCAGTATTCCCACTTATGTACATCCAGCCCCTCTGTATTCCTCCTTATGCTCTTCCATCCCCCTCAGTATTCCCACTTATGTACATCCAGCCCCTCTGTATTCCTCCTTATGCTCTTCCATCCCCCTCAGTATTCCCACTTATGTACATCCAGCCCCTCTGTATTCCTCCTTATGCTCTTCCATCCCCCTCAGTATTCCCACTTATGTACATCCAGCCCCTCTGTATTCCTCCTTATGCTCTTCCATCCCCCTCAGTATTCCCACTTATGTACATCCAGCCCCTCTGTATTCCTCCTTATGCTCTTCCATCCCCCTCAGTATTCCCACTTATGTACATCCAGCCCCTCTGTATTCCTCCTTATGCTCTTCCATCCCCCTCAGTATTCCCACTTATGTACATCCAGCCCCTCTGTATTCCTCCTTATGCTCTTCCATCCCCCTCAGTATTCCCACTTATGTACATCCAGCCCCTCTGTATTCCTCCTTATGCTCTTCCATCCCCCTCAGTATTCCCACTTATGTACATCCAGCCCCTCTGTATTCCTCCTTATGCTCTTCCATCCCCCTCAGTATTCCCACTTATGTACATCCAGCCCCTCTGTATTCCTCCTTATGCTCTTCCATCCCCCTCAGTATTCCCACTTATGTACATCCAGCCCCTCTGTATTCCTCCTTATGCTCTTCCATCCCCCTCAGTATTCCCACTTATGTACATCCAGCCCCTCTGTATTCCTCCTTATGCTCTTCCATCCCCCTCAGTATTCCCACTTATGTACATCCAGCCCCTCTGTATTCCTCCTTATGCTCTTCCATCCCCCTCAGTATTCCCACTTATGTACATCCAGCCCCTCTGTATTCCTCCTTATGCTCTTCCATCCCCCTCAGTATTCCCACTTATGTACATCCAGCCCCTCTGTATTCCTCCTTATGCTCTTCCATCCCCCTCAGTATTCCCACTTATGTACATCCAGCCCCTCTGTATTCCTCCTTATGCTCTTCCATCCCCCTCAGTATTCCCACTTATGTACATCCAGCCCCTCTGTATTCCTCCTTATGCTCTTCCATCCCCCTCAGTATTCCCACTTATGTACATCCAGCCCCTCTGTATTCCTCCTTATGCTCTTCCATCCCCCTCAGTATTCCCACTTATGTACATCCAGCCCCTCTGTATTCCTCCTTATGCTCTTCCATCCCCCTCAGTATTCCCACTTATGTACATCCAGCCCCTCTGTATTCCTCCTTATGCTCTTCCATCCCCCTCAGTATTCCCACTTATGTACATCCAGCCCCTCTGTATTCCTCCTTATGCTCTTCCATCCCCCTCAGTATTCCCACTTATGTACATCCAGCCCCTCTGTATTCCTCCTTATGCTCTTCCATCCCCCTCAGAATGCTGAAACCAAGGAAGCTGTCAGCCAGGAAGTGAGCAGCATGCATAGAGCAGGGAGAGAGGACAAGGTAAGAGCTGCTTGCTGTGGCTATACATTGGCAGCTGTAACACCCTATCGGTCGTCTCATGAGTCAGACTGTGGATCTGGAGCATCGCTTAACTATTATAGCATTACTAAGGACTGGATCTGAGTTTTCTACCACCAAAGACTCTGGAAATTGCCTATTTGGATTTGAGCATTGGGCTGGCCACCCGCTACTGTGCTCTTTCGGGAAACTTATCACCATCAGGAGGACGGACGTACTTTCCC
>WWET01002430.1:92415-106715 GCA_011038615.1 Limnodynastes dumerilii
GGTGGAGTTTACAGACACCGGGGCCCACCGGGGATTCCCCCGGCTCCCCGGTGGGCCAGTCCGACGCTGGTCCCAACTTTCTTATAAGAGGTGAGCTCTCAGTTTAGAAAGATATTGGTTGTGTGACCCAAAGTTATGTGTTATATTTATTTATTATTTTCTTTATATGGGTATTTTATTATGGTGATGTTTTTATAAGGCACTGAGTTCTTACCAACATCATAGGGGGAATTTATAATCTTTGAATGCGAAAGTAATTTCACACTATAAAATCTTGGGTCACTACGAAGGTAAACTGACTTTCTCACTATAAAATATAAGATCTTTACTTCAATTTTGGGAAGGTAAACGGTCTCTCTTACTATAAAATCTGGGATAAGGTAATAGATTTTTCACTTTATAATCTGGGGAATGGTACAAGATCTTAATTGAGGGGAATAGTTTTTTGGACTTGATGGATGGATTTTCACATTATATATTCTGGGGGAAGGTACATTGAAATGCACACTATATAATCTAAGGGAAGATACAAGGACCTTCATACTATTTATCATGGTAGGAAGATAAATAGTCCTTCTCATTATACAATTTTGGGGGAAAATGGATGGCTCATCACAATAGGCATCTAAAAGGGGAATATGTATGGACCAATACACTATATAATCTTAGGTGACAAGTAAAAGGGCTTTCATAAATTGTATTGTATTCTATGCATAATAATAACAACAATAATTGTAAACATTCTGTTGTTTTAGGCCCTGGCTCATTATTCTAGTCATATAACCTAATCCGTTCATGAATGTTCCCTTATACCAATTTTATTTAATGTCAAAACTGACAGGGCCTGCATGGGTCTTAAGAACGGCCTTCCATATATGCATTTTGGGTGTAAGGTTATTAGAGATTAGTGTTATTGGAAAAGACTGGGATTATTAATAACTCCACACTACCCTTCCTTATACTACATGGTGTAGTAGGATAAAATAGTCTCCTCAGTTGCTGTACTCACTTTAGTCCATGGGTGAGCATCAGTTTTATATATTATGACAATTTCATTTCTGAAGTGTTGCATACTTAGGTGGTTACAGCTGCCTTATGTCCCATTTTCAACATGACAATGACTAGCAACAGTATATATACCCTACTTAACAGCAGCTAGAATACTCTAGTGGGTGCATTAAAATAAAATAATGAATAATCTAAGCACCAAATACTGTGCTTTTATTTCCTACCTTATTACAGGTTATTGGATTTTGAATTTTCTACAGCCAGTGAGTTAGTTTGTTTCATTATATAGTTCCCTTTTTTAAGCTTTCGCCAAATACCCAGCTTTTCTGGGTTTTTGGAATATAATGTTGCTTGTTAGTCAGGTAATAAATTGTTATGAAATGGTTATAATTTGCCTAATCCACTGTGTCTAGTTTTGAAGGAGCAGTAGCACACAATACAAACCATATATTATCATTATATATATTTTGGAAAACGTTTCTATCCCTCCCTCCCTCCCTAATTCTTGGAGTGAATTTTGAAATGTATTTTTCAAGTAGAAAAAAGTGTTTGAAATGTTTTTCAAACACTAACCCAGCGCTCGGTCAGAAAAAAACACTAGTGTGTTTACTGTTCAGCGATGAAAAACTCCAGCAGCAACCCTGGGGATGACTAGTCCCCTGTAGGAAACAAAAACTATAAGAAAAGAGTTGCGCTATGGATATAGCCCAAGAATATTTTATTAAAACTACCAAGCATAAATAAAATATAGATATAGAATATTTAATGATTTACATGCAGATAACTAAAACAATAAAAACAACAGATGTATAAACTTAATGTAGGTACAGCTTAATTCAGAGCAACATTTCATGGGTATTGCCTGTCGGCAGGACTTTCTTGAAATAGAAATGTATATTGTAGCCCTTCTCAAAATATGACCTCCTTGGTGACCGTTAAACCAAATTGGGTATACACAATTCACTGGTTTTAGATAGGATAACAAACCTCTGTGTGGGACCCAAACACTAATTCCACAGCTTCAGTGGACTGATCAATGCAGAGTAATCAAGGTTCTTTACTGACGCTGATAAGATTAATCATAAATTTAATGATCCATCCAATGGTTTGTGGCATGTATATCTGCGCTGGTAGTTGTCAGTAACAGTTCAATGTCTTACTAGGTCTGTGATTCAACAGATCATATACAGAGTCTTTGTATCAGCTATATTAATAGGGAAGTTCCAATGGTATACTCACAGGTCGACTTCTACTGTCACGCCAGAGTATACTCACACGTGTTGCCTCCTCATGCACGGAAGTCTGCGGTCCTCCCGACGGACACCACTCCGGCAGTCCCCTGTGGGGAGATAATGTGCAGGCAGGTATTGTGTGGACGGGCTTCAGCCCAGTGGTCTCTGGCGGCAGTGTTTCTTATTCCTAGGGAGCTCCCTTATTGGCGCTTACATACGTAGCCTGTTCGGTGTCCGGCTATCCCGATTTAGAGTGTGTAATCAAACGGTCTCATTAGTCAGGGTGCAGGACGGAGAATCGGATGTTCGCTGTGTCTATTTAATGTTCACCTTTACGCGTTTCTCCTGTAATTAGGTTTCATCAGATTCAACTTCAGTCGACCTGTGAGTATACCATCAGAACTTCCATATTAATATAGCTGATACAAAGACTCTGTATATGATCTGTTGAATCACAGACCTAGTAAGACATTGAACTGTTACTGACAACTACCAGCGCAGATATACATGCCACAAACCGTTGGTTGGATCATTAAATGTATGATTTATCTTATCAGTGTCAGGATAGAACTTTGATTACTCTGCATTGTATGTCTACTATATTATTAATCAGTCCACTCAAGCTGTGAAATTAGTGTTTGGGTCCCACACAGAGGTTTGTTATCCTATCTAAAACCAGTGAATTGTGTATACCCAATTTGGTTTAATGGTCGCCAAGGAGGTCATATTTTGGACTGAGACGGGCTACAATATACATTTCTATTTCAAGAAAGTCCTATCGACAGGCAATACCCATGAAATGTTGCTCTGAATTAAGCTGTGCCTACATGAAGTTTATACATCTGTTGTTTTTATTGTTTTAGTTATGTGCACGTAAATCTTTACAGATTCTATATCTATATTTTATCTATGCTTGGTAGTTTTAATAAAATATTCTTGGGCTATATCCATAGCGCAACTCTTTTCTTATAGTTGTATTTTTCAGTCTGGGCATAAGCGGCGGCAGAGGTGGTGTGTCATTATTTCATTAGTTGGCGCAGTGAAAAGATGGGGGAGAAATATCTGATTACAGAGGCGCACCCTTCTAGTGAACATCAGGTCGCCTCCTAGTGAACGGGGGCCTGATCTGCCTCCTCACACAAGTTGAGGTATGCAAGTGAAGAGGTGGAGCTGGGGGTCATGGTGGGTAGTAGGGGCGTCTTTATCGACAACTTATTGTTGTCACTTTAAGGTTCCTGATGTGACACACACCTGCTCAACCATAAATTTTCTAGTCCATTCTCTGCTGCTTCCTTTAGAAATTAATATAGTAAGTTTACTTGGCCCAATTTTTCCTAATCCCTCTAGTATCAGCAGGTTTATATTGATAAAGAATGTAGTTGTATTCTGGCTTCAAGCATAAATCTTTCAGCATTGCTAATGCATTAGCATCCATATTTGTGGTTGCATTATAGTAATTTGTCATTTGTGATAGTAAATTAAGGTACAAATGACACACTGAGTATGTCAATTTTACCATTTAGAGCAATTTCCTGAATAGGTTACAGGCCTAGGTGATTGACACCTGGTGTCTACCATGTAACAGAATTTGGGAAGTTATGTATTTATCCTAAAAGCACGATTTGAAGCACAAGGTTAATATAATTTATGGTGCTTACTGTTTACAGTGCTTGGTTGATTTTGTTGTTTAGTTTATGTTAATGTGGTGAATGTTAACCTGTTTCTTCTTTTACAACCCAGCTATGAGGTGAGTTAATTAGTGTTAGGGGGTAAGGGAGCTAAAGTGAGCTAGATCTGATCGCTCGCCTTCGGGGGGCACAAGGGGATTTTGTCCTGTTTTTCCCCCTTTAATAGGGTCTTCTGATTAGCTATTGGAGTTGTTCACCCTCGTTGGTTTTCACTTTAGTTCCATTTTCCCTCTCCCCTTTCCCTTTGTCCTTCACTTGTATTGTTGTAAGGGTGGTCTCTTTGTGATAATTGTTGTTACCTGGTTTTCGCACTTTGGATGGCATTGCGTTTTTCTCTTTATTGATATTCTAGGTCCAGGATCCATTAAAAAGTTGTAAAGGGCTAGGAAGCAATTAAATAGGGCTGTTGTTAGTTTTGTGCATTCCATTGGGGGACATGTTGTTGCGCACCCGCAGTACACATGATTGTCCGGATCACTATAGAGATGATGAGGTGCATTTGTCTGATGCTGGTAATCGGGTGTTGGTTCAAGGGTTGTTAGAGGTTGTGATGAGTTGTTCCGTGGCAAGCGAGGGTACTTAAAAGTACCTCGCTGTGGAGGTAGAGGTGGCGTGCCACCATTTATTATGTGGCGCAGTGAAAAAAGATGGAGGAAATGTCTGCTGGGCAGAGGTGCACCCTTCTAGTGAACATCAGGTCGCCTGCCCTGTGACGGGGGCCTGATCTGCGTCCTCACACAAGTTGGGGTGTGCAAGTGAAGAGGTGGAGCCAGGGTATTGGGGGGGGCGCCTTGTTGATGACTACGGTTGTTATTCTAAGTTTCCTGAGGTGACACACACCTGCTAGTTGCCACCTGTCTCACCCCTAAATTTTATAGTCAAAATAAAATTACTAATTTTGCATCAGTTATTGATTAATAAACCTATGTCCCCTTTTGAAGCCAATAAAGTTGTCGGTGTCTTTATTTCTTGGGTTTGGTGACTACTGTGGGATGGGGCAACATCAGTTTCTAGTACACTACAAACAGCGCATTGTTTAGGGAACCATAAAACATTATGGGCTCTATTTAATTACCTGCCTCGTTCCCTGTGGACGAAGCTGCATCAGGCTCGCTTATCATCGCAGCGAGCCTGGCAGCTTCATTTACATTATTTAAAAATACCCATCCCCCTGCGAAGTCCCGCGATGATCCGCCGGGTCCGCACAGTACTTCACATTCATGCGACTGGTCAACTGTCCGGTCCTGGCATAAATGAAGTACTGCACATGCACAGTAACCCTCATTCGGGACTTAGAAAATTTCAGCTCCCGACATGAGAAACACTGCACATGTGCAGTGCTTTTCTTTTGGCACTTTAAAATTTTTCCTGAGTCCTGACATGAGAAACACTGCGCATGTGCAGCGTATTCATGCCAGGACCGGACAGTTGACCGGTCCTGGCATGAATACGCTACCAACGGGTCACCGGACAGTTGAGTTTAAATATTTATTTATATTTTCTATGTTTTTTATAGATTTTATTTTAACTTATAAAACTTTTTTTTTTAATTCTGCAATATTGCTATGTGTTCCGGCGGTCTCCTCATACATACCCCCCTTTTCAGCCCTCTAATAACAGCTATTAGGGGGAGGAAAAGAGGGGTATATGGTGATATTGCCGGAATACTTACCACTGACGCCAGCCTGGCGTTAGTCTGACACAGGGAGCGGAGTGTAAAACTCTGTTTAGGCATTTTGTAAATATGCTCCCCTTCATTTTAATGTGATAGGGACAGTTTTCAAGTGAAAACTGGCCCTATTGCATTAAAATGATCTTTGTAAATAGACCCCTATGATCTTAAACATAATGGGCCTCATCCAGACCTACACCGATGCACTGTGTTTCCGTAGTTACGCATGCGCAGATCGGCATTTCAGCGTATCACCGCCGGGCAGCGTAGGTCTGGATCAGTCCCAACGAGTTTATTTTGTTTTGTTTTTAAAGTGTTGAACAGTTCTCAAAAAAATGACAAATTGTTAATAAAAAGTCTGAAAATTATGTAATTATGCCAAATATCACGGCAGGCAATTTTAGCAAAGTTTTAGATGCATCAGATGGGTGGCTATTAAATAGATGGAAATGCACACTAGTAAAGAACTCGCCATTAACAGTGGTGGCCCGTTCCTACCCGGTCACGTGACCGTGACGTCATCATGGGCTTCTCCATCACGGACTGGGCCATTGCAGTAAGCAGTCGGTGGATGCACGATCAAAGCAGACACCGAGTAAGTGCAGTTACCGGGGAAGGTAGGGTTGGATGACGCCGAGCCCTGTGTAACCTCATACCGACATGAGCTGTTTCAGCACCATCCTAGTGTAGACAGCACATAATAATGTAAGCATGGAACAACCAACACATTGCTTGTTTAGCAATGGATTCCGGATTGTTATTTGGTGAATGAATGGTATTATGTTCACGCTAGATATAGGATGGGTATAGGATGCTAACTGTTTTGTGTAACATACGCGTTATCATTCCATAATAAGAATGCGACATTACACTTTTTTTATTAAGCAGTTTATATGCTGTGTTGTAAACTGTCATTATTGCCAATTATTTTCCCGAACCGGATATATATTTTCTTTTATTACTGGTTCAATCCACCTAAATCAGTACAGTAAAATAGAACAGACCTTTTCATATTACACGTACGTTTTATAATGCTTAATTCATCAAGGTTGCATGATTTAAAGCAAAAGTCTAGTTTTTGTGCAGTAAGATATTTACAAACACAAAGGACTGTGGGTAAGCTGCTGTTTTGATTTAACAAAGTATGAAAGGTTCAAAATTCCTGCTAACCTAAATCTCTAATTCACTTGGGAACAGAGGACTGGATCCATAGTTTGAAAATAAGAGTAAAACAGATGGAAATTGTTACCCTTGCAAAACCATGTTTAAATGTAGGGGAGAAAAGTTTTTATCAGTTGTAAACCGTTTTATGGGTAAATTTACTAAAGAGTGCGTTTGGCAAAAGCTTTAAACCACTGCACATTGCTGTGTTATTCTGGTGGTTTGGGGTTTCAAACCGCTGGGCTCTTTCATATATGCATAACAAAAAAGTTTTCTTACCTAAAACATAAAAAATGTCCCCATTCTATATAAGAACTACATGTAGCAGCAAGCACCGGGATGCCATGTAAGGCTGTGGCATGCTGGCACTAGTAACCACATATACAGGACGAAGTCGGACATGTTTAAATATAAAAAAAATGTCAACAGTAAATATATGGGGTTATTAATAATGTATGCGCAGAAAGCTACATGCCGCAGAGGGACCAGCTAACATGGCACTTGTAGTACCACAAGCATGCCCTGTCAGCCATAAACATGCTAGCATGTGGAATACTACAAATGCCAGCATGCCACAGCATTACATAGTAGCCTATTGCTTGCTCCGAAATGTAGTTCTAATACAATGGGGATATTTTTAATGTTTTAATACTTTTTAGAAATTGTAAGGGGTTTTTTTGGGGGGCGGGGGAGATATTTTATGACCACTTCTGTTTTTTTTCTGGCAGTATGTCTATGTTTATTATTTAGTAAATCCTGAAAATTTCTGTTTTCATGATTCTAAAAAATGGGATTGTAATTGTAAAAATGCTGGATTTGAAAAAGAGTATTTCTGGTGGTTTTAACTTTATTAAATGCAGCGGTTTACAAACTGACTGAAAAAATTCAAAAAAATGGCAGTTTACATAAACAGTTGTTTAGTAAATCTGGCCCTTAGAGTTGAGAGATGATGTTTCTGCATCCAAGTCTAAAAAAGTATAAAAGTAAAGCTGGTCAGTTTCCGTGTGCAAGAAACAGAAGTAAAGTATTCCCTGCATGAAAAGAATAAAATGACTTTGAATCTCACTCAAATTCAACATGGCTTTTTAATATTGTAAATTTCCACCTGATTTCCCCTTATTTTTAAACTCTGGATTAAACCCAGAGTGAGAAATCAAAAGTTAACATATTAACCATATCACTTTTTCATGAAAGTACAGCATATATCTTTGAGCCAGCTTTTTAGGCAGTGGGCAAAATTTTTTAAATTTTAGCCTGGTGCGTTCAGACTGCGCTGAAAACACCGGCTTTTTTTTTTTTTTTTCTTTTTTTTTTTTTTTTCCAAGCCGGCAGCTATTTAAATAGCCGGCTTTTCAGCGCAGTGTGAACGGGTGAAGCCGGCTTTTAAAAGAGACCGGCTTCACGTTCACATTGCCAGAAAAAGCCGGGGTTTTCAGGAAAGCCGGCAATTTCATGAAAACCCCGGCTTTTTCATGGTAATCTGAACGGGGTATAACTAATCCGCCATTCTAGCTCTAAAATAAAAGGCAGAAACTGCACACATTTGAACGTAGATAATTAACCACATGCTACTTTTAACGCTTTTCTGCTAAGGTGGTCATAACTATTCAATAAGAGTCCAACCATTCTATCTTTTTTCTCTTCTTCAACTGTTCTACTGCCAATAGAATTAGGATAGTCTTTCTGACAGGTGTCACATTAAAGACCTTGTAAGATTAGGTTAACTGTTGACTTTCCATCTGTCGAGCATGCAAACTACACCCCTTCCAAACATTGTTACACAAAATTGTGGTTGCTCAAATCCATTTGTAGTCAAGAACAAAGGAAATGCCGCACCAGCTCAATTAATAAATCAGTATACAGTAAGTAGGAGCAGAAAGGTGCTATCCGGGACCCCAGCTAAAGTCACATAAGCTAAACAGAACAAAAGAGAGTGGTAATTGAAAAGCCTACTCTCACTAGGAGACTCTTACGGATGCACATTTATAGGAAAAATAGAGTAGACACAACTACATCAAACAATAAAAATTATCTTTTAATTCTATTATATTAAAAGATTGGGGCGAACATATATAGATAAGAACAATATGAGGCAAAAAAGATGAGCATGTCAATTCATGATAGACAGTTAACAATATTGCTAAAATGCATAGAACATCTATGTCTCAGACAGGTAAACGCCGCTTACTAACTCAGAGGTAAAGGGAATCCCTAATAAACAATTAGCACCTGCAAGGGCACACTTCACACTTCTGTGCTGGTACAAATCCCTACTCTGCCTTGAACAAGCATCATCCCTGTGAAGCAAAGAAAACAAACCAACAGCTCGTGAATGGCTTCCATGGAGAGATCCCCTGATGCACATGGGATAAGTAAATGGAGCCAGCTGTCGGACAGGTCACTCCATTTTCTTCTCCCATGTGCATCAGGGGATCTCTCTACGGAAGCCGTTCACGAGCTGTTGGTTTGTTTTCTTTGCTTCACAGGGACGCCGCTTGTTCAAGGCAGAGTAGGGATTTGTACCAGCACGGAAGTGTGAAGTGCGCCCTTGCGGGTGCTAATTGTTTATTAGGGATTCCCTTTACCTCTGAGTTAGTAAGCGCCGTTTACCTGTCTGAGACATAGATGTTCTATGCATTTTAGCAATATTGTTAACGGTCTATTATGAATTGACATGCTCATCTTTTTTGCCTCATATTGTTCATATCTATATATGTTCGCCCCAATCTTTTAATACAATAGAATTAAAAGTGAATTTTTATTGTTTGATGTAGTTGTGTCTACTCTATTTTTCCTATAAGTGTGCATCCGTAAGAGTCTCCTAGTGAGAGTAGGCTTTTCAATTACCACTCTCTTTTGTTCTGTTTAGCAAATCCATTTGTTGGTACTGAATAGCTGCAAGAAAATGCAGGCATAATCTACACAACTGAAAATGTCCCAGCACATTATTAATTAAAAATAAACATGCCATTCTACCTGTAAAATCAAATGCAGAAAGATTAGTTATAGATATTTGCAAAGAAAATGTAACCCACCTGACATGTTCAATGTTTATATGTTATAGGTAAACCTAACTTTAAACAAGGAGAATCCCAATGCTAGGTCACCTACATAGTTGCTGACTTCTTTTTTCTTCCCTCTGGGAAAAGAATTGCAGGCATTGCACAATTTTATGCAAATCATGAAACCCCAATCCCTGCTTTTTAATGTTACTATTGCTATTGTTACTAGAAATGGGGCATGGCTTAATATTAATTATGTAATAAAGCCCACCAACCCTTGTAATGCTAATTTCATAGTATTGATAGACAGGGGGCAGTATTTGAGGCTGTGATTTGCATTAAATCATGGCCTCAATTTCATATCAGAAGATTTGCTGGCTCTCCTGGGTTACTGGGAGAAATGCCTGAATTGTGGGAGTCTCCCTGACATTCCTGGCAGGTTCTGGTCTTAGATATGCATCCAAATAATGTTATAGAAAATGGTGATTGCTCAAATTAATTGTTTCCTTTATATTTGCATAGATTACATCCTTACAAGCATCTGTTGATTGGGCTATAAATTGATTTTAGCAACCACAAATATTGAGTTTACCTACCTGCAGCTACAGTTAAGAAGTAAGGCTGACTTGTTCTCTGATGCATGTGTCATAAAATGCTATGCTTACAAAAGTTTGTTAAGGAAGTTTGTTAGAATGACCTACTATCTTTTAAGTATGATCATTATAATGACTTTTTCAGTGCCATGATTCTATGGTGTCTACATTTTGGAGGTTGGCTACTCTTTTTGTTATCGACAAGGGCCAGTCCAGCAGATGAAAATGCAGCAAGGGGAAGCCACAAGGACCAAGGGGACTCAGCACTGGATGAAAAACATGAGGACACTTATGGAACTTTTGCATCTGAATTTTATGACTTGAGATATCTGTCAGAAGAAGGTGAGATACTAACTATATATCCTGATAAAAAATTAGGAGCAGGAACAGAAATCTGCACCTAGACAAACAATGTTGCAATACAATAGAGTAGAGCAGAGCTAGGAATAATCATCTCACAACTCTAATTTGGGCTGTACATTTTACATTTGCCCTCAGTTCAACTTGGTTTTGCTAAAGTACAGATTTTCTTCTTTTTTTCTTTTTTTTTATTCTTTTAAGTAACACCCACAGTATGACTGAGTGTGCACACAAACTTTGTCTTGCCATGTTTTGTGTGTTTTATGCTGCACATGTCCATAAAACCGGCACACACAAATTAAGAATATTGACAGTCATGTATAATATAGCGAATGGAACCTTGCTTCCGAATGTGTGGGGAATTTTTACATTAACCAAAGCACAGTAAAGGTGAATTTAATTTGGGGCTTTATATATGAGCAGGTTTACACCTGTTTCAGTTTGAATAGCATGTTTAACATTGCTTTGAAACAAAGTTAGTGGTCTTCCCATAGCCATGAAGTGAAATTATATAATTTTGCTATATAAGTTAAGCATTGTTTCCGATGTTCATTTAAAAGTTTTCCAAATTATTGTAATTCTTAATCTTATGTTTCGGTACAGAAGCTTTATTTTTAAATTATTAGGTTTGATAAAATCTCCTGCATGATGCCTTTTATTTGATGTGATAAGTTATTCCGACGTTCAGAAAACAAACAGTAAACTTACTGGCACTAAAACGCAGACGATTATTTTAAAGCATCCTTTTATATTATAGGGTTGTTAACTTTACATCTGTCAGAATACTTTAATGCCGAAAGGTACAATATTTGGTATTAAAATAATTCTATAATTAACCCTAACCCTGATTACTAATCCTAACTCTAACATTTGTTACATACCTTTTGAGGTATATAAAAAAGTAAATGAGGCATAAAAAAGCTGGGTGTGAGTCGACGACACTGTAATCCTAGAGAAGCCTCCTTCCTCCACTTCTGATCCTTCTTCAAATGTGAGAATGACCAGTAGTAAAATGTAATGATGCTGGTGGTGTAGACATCGAAAAAGAGGATGCTATTTTGGTAGTAGAAAATTTGCAAAAGCATGAGGGGGCTCATTGTGCACCTGACACTGATTATGTTGTACATCAAGTTTATAGCAGCATGATGATGTTCTGACATCAGTGGAAACAATTTGTGCCAGTGATCAGCGCATTACCATGCCTGGGCAAACAGCCAAAAAATCCACCTCTGTGTGACAATATTTTTACCCAAATACTGTCAAGGCATTTGTGCTATTTGTAGCGCCAAAGTGAATAGGCAAGGATATAAAATATATAGACACATCCTAACTGTTACGTTATTTGCAATGAGTCCACGCTAATTTAATTATCTAATTCTGCAATATCAATTATAGAAAGCATACCAGCAGCTTCTAGCAACAGGGATAGATCCCAGCATCTTTAGCATCATCATCCTCATTAGCAATCTGGCATACACCTGCATCCAATTTGCTAGGGCAAACTGACTTCCTTGAGGAATCCATGAGCAAAAGGGTAGGTGCTGCTGCTGGCTGTGGGGACCAAGAAACTAGTGGTTACAAACAACAATTGTCTGTAGAACAAGCCTTTCACCCTGTTGCAGTAGATTTACATCCAATATCTGTAGTTAATTCACCGCGCTTTAGATTACTAGTTGGGGTCATGTATCAACAATACCAAATTCTATCACAATTCTATTTTTCAAGAACAGAAATTCCTTAACTGTACCGTGATGTAAAAAGATAAGCTATTTGTTGCCTTCAAAATACCATTGTACCGACATACTACAAATATGTGGACAAGCAATAGACAAGCAAATATGTGGTCAAATGAAAAATTACATGACTGTAACAGTACATTGGGTGGGGGGATCCTTCAACAGCGCCAGCATATCTAACGATCATTCTCAGACAGGCACCTCTTTTGTTTCAGTAAGAAGCACACTGTTGCTAATATTCTTGACAAATTATGTGATGTCTTAGCAAAATGACTCATCTTGCTAAAACTGTTCTCTGGCTTTGTGGTTTCGATAGTGTAACTAATATTTTATGAGCCTTATGAAATTGGCAAATTTGATTATATACCATGTTTCGCGAACACAAATCAACATGGTGGTGCAGCATATCTTAAAAAATGACAGGTCTGTACAGGAGATTCTGACTGTGGCATGTAAAGTTACCCATTTCTGACATTTGACAACCGCAAGTGGAACTTTGCAACACCTGTAAGAAAAGTTCCATTTACCATCACACCAACAGAAGCAAGAAGTAGTAACTAGGAGGAATTCCTCCCTTTATATTTTGCAGTGAGTGTAGGAACAAAAGACGTACATGTCAAATCATGAGATAGGGACACAGGGATGTTACCTTAGTGCAGTACACTGGAGAATAATTTTTGGTTTTATGCAAGACACTGAAACCATTTGAATTTAGCGAATCAGTGATGTATGTTGTATTTGTAGATTAAGTCCTTTATTTGCTTTGCAAGGACACTGGGCCTTATTTTTCAGATATGAATGCTTTATGAAGGTGTGGATATGCATGTACCTGCACCTAACTTGAAACTCGCTCTCACACGACCTCTTTTTTAAGAACCTAAGGCACTTAACTTTAAATTTCCTGCGTATTTTCCTTCTTAATTAAAATACGCACTGAGGTCCCTTCACTGCTCCCTCCCAGCCTCATTTAAATATCTCACCCTACTCTCTCTTCTTATAAAAGACCCAAGGCTGCCCTGGAATGCCTCTTTCTTTTTAAATAACTGCGTGTGGTCTTTAAAGACCGGACGTAGTTAAACTACGTTCCTAAGTACTACATACATTGTGTAGTCACTATGATTAAGCATGCATAGGGGTTGTAATCATATTTCCGACGGTAAAAATACCGACGATAAAAATACCTCCACGAGGGTACCGGCGGTGAAAATACCGACACCACAAAAATACCGGCGATGAAAATCCTGACACCAAAACAATACCGACGATAAAAATCCCGACACCAAAAATATACCGGCGAAAAAAATTACCGGCCCCTAAAAAATACCGACATAAAAAAAATACCGGCACCCAAAAAATACCGACGCAAAAAAAATACCGGCAAAAAAAAAATACCGGCAATTTAAAAACCCTCCCGCTAAGCAGTACCCCACAATAAATACTTACAGTCATATTCCCGACTCCCATGACTTCTGGTCAGGTCCTGATGTTTAGCATCGCGCCAACAGACCTTCTACATGCAAATAGCAAAGTGCATATAGAAGGTCTGGGCCCCTGCAAAACATCAGAGCCGGAATAGACACCTTGTCTGATGTTTAGCATAGCGCCAACACCACCTACATGGCATCTATTCAGGCTCTAATGTTTAGCATCGCGCAAAGACTCTTCTACATGCACATAGTAAAGTGCATGTAGAAGGTCTTTGCGCCTGCAAAACATCAGAGCCTGATGGCTCACAGTTACATTGTTTACAGTAAATAAAAAACACGCAAACATAAAATAAAACACATTGCACCACCGCCACACTAACAATATCGCCACCAGTGCCCCTAACACAATAAAAATAATTCC
>WWET01002430.1:116359-131958 GCA_011038615.1 Limnodynastes dumerilii
TGCCTATTTGTGACGTGTGAGAACACAGCTGATCATTATCCTCGCAAGCGAGCTAGGATCTTCGGTCCATAGGAGCGAGCAGTGAGTATATCGGCATCACATGCTGTACCTTACTTTGGAACCGGGAAATTTATTACACAGTATTGGAACTCCATTATGACTATTTGGTTTCTACCAATCCTACAAATATTGGGACATTCATTTCCCTAAACGGCATTGGAATACCGAACATTACCATCTTGCTTTCCGAGTATTATTTGATATCAGTATTGCTTGGATTTTACCTCCTCATGGTATTTCTTTGGAGTGACTCTGATCTGGATGCTGTTATATGAATGGGACATTCCTGTCCCTAATTTCCATGGATTATCTTCCCCAGTATCTAATTT
Source organism: Limnodynastes dumerilii (assembly GCA_011038615.1). NCBI lineage: Eukaryota > Metazoa > Chordata > Amphibia > Anura > Limnodynastidae > Limnodynastes > Limnodynastes dumerilii. Next base: position 116,749 of record WWET01002430.1, read on the forward strand.
TATATTTTTTATAGTGCCCCTCTTCTCAAGTTGGCTGACTAAATTAACCCTAGTATGTGTATGTAGGTGTTAGGGACCTTAGTATGTAGCTCCACTAGGGGCAGGGACTGATTATTATTATTATAAGGTGGCACAAGGTGTCTGCAGTGCCGTACAAAATACAACAACAAAATACAGGACAGACATACAGGGCAGGGATGGACAGCATAGTACATAATAAAATATAATATAAATATAAAAGTATCACAAAAATACAATAAAGTGAAGCAAGCACAGACCGCAAGGAAAAATGCGAGGCGTCAAGCTTGGCAGATCAGTGAGCAGGGAATATAGCGCAGTGAGAGGTTGTCAGGGAGCCACCTGGGGTGGATGGGGTAAAAGGGTAGCAGAGGGGGACAAGAGGGTACGAAGTGAGGGTGGAGTGGTGGAGGAGAGAACAACACTAGGATGGAGGGCCCTGCTCTCGTGAGTTAACATAATAAGAGGGAGGGATGAACTTACAGAAAGCATAAGGAGGGGGAGGAAGTGGACTGCTGATGTGAGCGGAGGAGAGGGGGAAGGAAGGAGAAGAAGGGATAGATGTAGGATGCAGTGAGGATGTTAAGTGGAGAAGGGGTAGGCTAGCCTGAACAGGTGCATTTTGAGTGAGCACTTGAAGAAATGTGGGGGAGAGTATGACTGAAGAAGGGAGGTCATTCCAGTGCAAAGGTGCATCATGGGAGAAGTCCTGGATAAGTGCGTGAGATGTGGGGATCAGTAGGGAGGTCAGACAGCAGTGGTTAGCTGAATGGAGGGAAGGGGTATGGAGAGGCCAAGGTAGAGCGGCATGAGAGGAAGATGAGCCTAGAAGCAGCATTGAGTATAGATTGAAGGGGGGCTCTGATGTGAATGTTTATTGTTCTCTGTAAAGTGATTCAGACAATTTGTGGCACTATAAATAAGCGTTAATGATAATAATAAAATGCACACAACAAATGAATATCCCCTATTGTACTATGGGTAATCTTCAGATAAACATCTCTTGAAACCCATTATTAATTACAATATGTATTTTCATTTATTTTTATTTTGTAGGTTATCCTTTCCCCACTGCTCCTCCAGTTGATCCATTTGCAAGGATACGCGTAGATGATTGTGGCAAAACGAAAGGATGCTTTAGGTCAGTATGTAATATGCTACATATATTTGCAATTGCATTCTAATCTCTCTGGAGTGACTATTGCACTGTACATATATTTGTCTGCATCTTGTATCATGTGGGTATACCACAATATGAGCCACCTGCCTGTTTTCTTTTATTGTCTGTCAGTTTGTGCCTGCCAATCTCCTGTATTTTGTCACAGCCTAGTCCATCGTGGGCTGTACCTGTGACTCCGTCTTATGGTCTGTTGATAAACTTTTACCATGAGCATAGGTGCTGGGCATCCAAGAACCAGTGATTAAGGGAAAGTTGGCTTACTATACATGAAGACCTCTTTTGTTCTAATAGTTCATCATCCATCCAGGAGCCCTAACTATAGCAATACATTGCTATAGGTCATATAAAGATAAAAAAAATTGTAGTTAAGTTTTAAAGTTTTTGTTTATATTTAAAGATACCCATAGGTATTAAGTAGAATTATATAAAGCACGTTCTTGTTGGGTGGTATTCAGTTATGGCTGCACAAAGCCAGAGGTAGTTTAAAACTTACCTCATCATTGTGATGCTAATATGCATGTGCATTGGTCGAGAGCAGAATTGCTCTCCTTAAAATGTCCATCAGACTGGCCGCAGGAGGCTCCTTCCTGGATGGGGCTGAGATGAGGAGTGGCTCCCCCTAGCTCCTGCCTCCCTCACTCTGCGATCCCCAGCTCATTTCCCGTCATTTTAATGGGCATTTGACTAGTCTTAATTATTAAGCTGCTGCTGGCTAATTTAATAGACAGGAATTGAATAAAACCTTTTAAATAGGGGGCATTGATAGTCCTAATAGGAAGACACCGCTTTTCCATTGCTTTACACACTTTGGGCTGAATCCAGAGTTAAGTAAGTGCTTGAAATTAGTTACTCCTGGGCTAAACCATGTTGATTGCAGGAGGAGTCAAGTTAATTGTATTCTTTACATGCAGGGATATATATTTGAATTGCTTACTGCACTGTTATTTAGACTTGGGATAGGAAACATCACCTCTCATCTCTAATACTGTTTGCAACAGATGAAATATGACTCCCCTGCAATCAACATGGTTTAGCCCAGGAGTAATTAATTTCAAGCACTTACTTAACTTTGGATCCAGCCCTTTGAGAACTGAAGTAGGCCTCCCAAACATCTATACTATGGCTGTGTTTGGGCTATACCTTTATGTGCAAAGAAACCACTACTGTCAGCATAGAATTTAGTAAATGAGGCCGGTTCCAGACTTGCGTTTGGCACCCCACTAAGTGAGAAGCTTTGAGGGGAGAGCATATGTGCCCTTCACGCGCATTTTAGATGTTCTGTGCAAAGTGGCTGTGCTTTTGCTCTGCCCTAGAAGGAAGCATTTAAATTGTACAGTAGGAATGGGTTTTGGTATTTATGAGCGGATCAGTGGTCAGATGGACTGCTGACCCGCTTGTGTCACTTAAGGCTGCCCCGTGGCAGCGTACAGAAATCTGCACGAGAGAGAGGGAAGTGACTGGGGGAGTCCCCTGCACATACAGAAAGAAAACAGGGTTCTGGATCCAGTACTAAGTTATGTACCTTGAGGAGATAAAAGCATAAGTTCTAAATGTGTGGATCCCACTATGTAGCATACAGGTGGGAGGGAGGCATGATGATGAGTAAGATAACAATTTATTGGAGCATCCCGGTGGCTCAGTGAGTAGTACTTGTGTCTCACATGTATACTCTCCTGATATCTGCGTGCGTTGCCTCTGGGTGCTCCGGTTTCCTCCAACACATACTGGTAGGTTAATTGGCTGCTGAATAAATGAACACTAGTCTGTGTGTGTGTGTATGTATGTGTTTGGGACCTTAGTATGTAGCTTCAATGGGACAGGGACTGATATGTATGTGAAATATTCTCTGTAAAGCACTACATAATCTGATAGCGCTATATAAAAACCTGTTAATAAATTTTAAAAAATTGGACTTTTGGACGATTTTTATACACATTACATTATCCTCCTCCTAACCCCCATCCTGAAACTTATAGACTTGTCTGCAATACAGTGTTCCAAAAGAATTAGCCAGTGCTGGCAACTGGGTGACTTATTTGTTATCCAGGCCTCCTTCTTGGATAGTTAGGAGTTAGGCATATCTTCTCCTGCTCTTAAAACTCAAGGAAATTTTCTTACTGCTGCTTTCTTGTTGACTTCACACTGAGGCGGTCACCTGACAGTGATTGTTGCTATATGAGGTCTTGGGCTATATGGAACTTTTACTTCTTCCAAATTAGAGGTTATGAGGATTGCTTTCCAAATTAATTACAGGTCATATCACAATGAAATCAAAATGGTGCTGGGCTTGATATATAGCCATATTGGGAAGTCTGCCATTTTATTTTTCTCTGTGACAAAATGCCTCTTCATTTCCACATTTGAGTTCTGCTTTGTTTTTTTGATACTGCATCTCCAGTCTTTATGCAGAGTGATTTGCTGGACATGCATTATTTTATTATTTATTAACTCATAACTTTTAGACTACTTACAGTTGGTACAGAATCTTTTAGTAAAGGTTAAATTCCTTGCCTATATGCCAAAATTGCCTTGTTTAACCCCACTACATTTAAATTACATGAGAGGGCCTGGAAGAGAGATCTAACTAATGACATTGATGACAATAGGTCTAATCCAGACTTCGTATTTTCGTGTGAGCAGCGCCCCAAGCAGTGGATTCAAAGGTATCTGCTGCTGTTGGACTGTACTCTCCAGACATCTGTTTGCATTGTGGTTACTGCCACAGATTTCTGACAGCCATGGACTGCCTAAAAACTTATCGTATAAGTCAAACACTAGAAAGAGAACACCTATACTAAAAAGGTGAACTCAACCCAGCCACTCTTTCTTAAGTGTTATTCCTCTTAAGTCCGAATGGGTCAGAATGTAGTCCAATCAATTCATGTACAGAACAGGGGCATATGTTAAGTCCACACAAATAAAAGATGGAAAATGAAACACACCAAGTGCAATCAAAAAGTTATCCTAGTACCCACAACCCTCACAAAACATGCACTTGATATAATAGATAAGTTGGCATACAAACATTTGCTGTATTTAATAATATTTATTAGGTTTTCTAATTTTTTTCATTATAAATACAGCTTCAATTTAAAATGCTTTTGAAAGCAGAAAGAAGAGATCAAACCTTGGTCAATGTTTGAGTGGACTTCAAGGTGTGGATAATATAAATTTAACATGTACTGTCAACAAAGTGTACATTATAGTACATGGCATCCTCTTGATAAAGTAGAAATTACATTTGAAAAGGACAATGGGCCTGATTCAGAATTAAGAATGTGCTTAAAATAAGAGAGGAAAGTCACTCCTGGGCTAAACCATCCTGATTGCAGGGGGAGTCAAGTAAATTGTATTCTTTGCATGCAGGGATATATCTTTGAATTGCTAACTGCACACAGATACTGACCAGCTTTACTATCACACTGTTATTTAGACTTGGGATAGGAAACATCACCTCTCATCTCTAATACTGTTTACAACAGATGAAATATGACTCCCCTGCAATCAACATGGTTTAGCCCAGGAGTGACTTTCCTCTCTTATTTTAAGCACCTTCTTAATTCTGAATCAGGCCCAATATTATTTTTCTTTTCATGAATACATACATTTCATAGTACAGCTTTACATTTAAAGAAATGTTACACTGCATTCATGTACATGCATGTTTACTTAAATCCTTTATATAATATGTAGAGATCAAATTAATTCAATAAAATATTCTTATTTTTAGGTATGGCAAGCCTGGGTGTAATGCAGAAACCTGTGATTACTTTTTAAGTTATCGTCGTATTGGTGCTGATGTTGAGTTTGAGCTAAGTGCTGACACTGATGGATGGGTAGCTGTTGGATTTTCTTCTGACAAAAAAATGGTAAGGATTTAAAAAGCAAAACAAAAAAAACCTACTACTGAAATAGCATACCTTTGCTTAAGTCGAAGCATTAAGCAGAGGCATAAAACTGTAAATAAATATGATCAAGTATATCATTATTATGCCAATAACATAAACAATTTGGTTGTCATTTACACCTGTAAGATACAGTTTTTAATGTTCTTGCACTATTAACCCCCAATGACACCTCTTGCTTGCTAGTTCACAGAAGGTTAGTTCTCAACACTTTCAGTAGGCAGTTCTGAAAATTCACATTTTCACACTTGATAAAATCAGGGAAATGTATTTATATTATTTAACATAAACAAAACCCATTTCACCTGTTTAGTAAGACATGTGCTCTATATAAGGGACCCTTTGTTATTAGATTCACATACTTTTAATTCTGTTATTACAGTTATTTCTTACATATAAATGGTTCTCTTTAAGGGAGGTGATGATGTCATGGCCTGTGTACATGATGATAATGGGAGGGTACGTATACAACACTTCTATAATGTAGGCCAATGGGCTAAAGAAATCCAGAGGAATCCCGCCAGAGATGAAGAAGGTGTGTTTGAAAACAACCGTGTAACTTGTCGATTCAAACGTCCGGTATATGTTCCTAGAGATGAGACAATAGTGGATTTGCACTTAAGCTGGTATTACCTATTTGCATGGGGCCCAGCAATTCAAGGTGAGATATGCAAATTTTCATTTTCCATTGAAGTAATGTAATAATTATTGCATACTTATTAGTAGCGGTATATGCAAATATTATACATTTCTTTTATCCTGTATACTAACATAAGGTTTGCAGTACACCATACCAAATGACATTATTAATAATAAATAAATAAATTATTACCTAATATAAAAAAAAAATCCATATAAATCTGTGTACAGAAAAGGCATTCTGCTCCATTCTGCTCCTTACCGTTATACGCATGTGCAGTAGCGTCCACATGTTGTGGCGCTACTGAACATGCCCCAAAGGTCAGGAGCACAATAAATAAAAAAAAAAAATTTCTAAAAATTTCCCCTCATCCTAAGAGTCCCTTTTACTTACCTATAATAGCGGCGATGATAAGGAGCTCCCAGTACCACCACCGCTTCATTCTGCACGGCATCATTCAGCACCTGGTCAGGAACCTGTACCCCACCTGTACTGAATTCCCAAAAGAATGCCAGTGACCTATTAACAACTATTTGTTGTCCGAAGTATCATCCTTGAATTCCATATTTAGAGCAATTCTGACTTAGCTGCCCCATTTGTGGATAGCGTTTGGTCGGATCCTATATATAAACAATTGAAATTTTACCTTGGACTTGTTAGATAATATATACTTATTAGCAGAAGAATGATCTTCTCTCACATAATGGAAATTTATCTATGATACATTTTATTGCATTATTATATTGTTCTTTTTAGAGTTGTGAATTAAAGTGTTCTCTTTTACTACCGAGGTGTATTTTCTTGTCCTAGCTAGCGCAGATTCACTCTATTCTCATTCCTAGCATAGATCCAGTATACCCTGGTACATATAACAAACCAGCAATAAAAGAACACAGTTGCCCTTAAACTAAGTTTTTGATCTAAGGACTGTTTTTTTTATAATGGCTAATGATGTTGCTATCTCTGGTCAATAAATATGGAATTGTGCATTCAAAGAAATAGTCATCCTATGACATGATACCCAATTCCCCAGATTCGGGTTGTATGTAGGAACATATGTTATAATAATGTACAGTATGAATAAAGTTTGTCACTCACATCAAAGCTGGCCTAGAGTATTGTAATAATTTTTTAAGTTAAGGCAAAATCAATCATCTATAATGTTTATATACAGTCCAAACAAAATAGGATGATGTGATAACTTGTCAACATGTCTCTTGAAAGGTGTACCTAGAGCTCTGCGTCATTACATATGCGCTCGGAGTTTTCTGATGTGTGCTGCTGCGTATACGCAGTAATTTTATAACGTCATCTACGCGCATGCAGCGTAGATTGCGTATACGCGGCCTTTAAGACCGCGTATACGCAATCTATGTTGCAACAAGCGACGTAGATGACGTTTTAAAATTACTGTGCATGCGCAGTAGCACGCATCGGAAAATTCCAGCCCATTGCATATGCGCCCGGAGCTCTGAATACGGCCCAGTATATTTAATGCATCAATAAAAGATAGACATTACTATAAAGCCAGTGTCTTGTAAAGTATCATAGCCAAACATTGTGAAGTGCTTTTACTTATTGACGACTAGCTGACATACAGTAATTTTTCTCCTGTCATCTTCTAGGTTCTATAACACGACATGATATTGACTCGCCTCCAGTCTCAGAGAATGTAGTGAGCATTTACCGATATGAAGATATTTTTATGCCTTCAGCAGCCTACCAAACATTTTCCTCTCCTTTCTGCCTTCTCATGATTGTTGCACTGACTTTTTATCTGCTAATGGGAACCCCATAGGCTGAATTTTCTTGGATCTGGAAGATAGAGATTATGTGAACTATTTGTGCTTTCTTTTGTGCTTGGCATTGTAGGTTATGTTCTGCTGGACAGTCTTCATGTAACAGATTATTTCAGCAGTCATTTGATATTTTGCAGGCACAGAAGGTATGGTTCTGACTAGTACTGTGGTCATAAAATCAGTAAATGTGCCAAGACCATGAACACTATAGTTGTTTTCAATAACATTTTGTTAAATCTCAAATATTTACTGTATATACAATCTCTTAGATTATTTATATGTTTTTGTGGCAGCTAAAATATCCTCTAGAGCTTCATAATGGTTAACTACACATATCTAAATTTTATTCACTAAAACGTTCTTCTACAGTTCGTATGTGGTGGTGAGTGGTATATCAAAAATGTAAACCTATGTAAAAGTTAAAGTGGGGTGTAAATCCTTACCTACTTTTGCTAATGTGAATTTGATTATGTATGAAAATAGGTTCAGATGGGAAGATTATAATGTAGGGGTACATAACTGCAGATTGGGTACACAAGCATGCATTGTTTTATATTTAAGTGGGAAATAATTGGAAATATTATTTCATTTTTAGACTGAACAAGCGAGTTAATATGATAAATTCCCACTGGGTGTGGGTAGAAATATGATATCTTTTTCCCTGAAAAATTACTTAGTAGTCTACCTACTTAAAGGCAGTATAAACCAGGCTTTATTACAATAAGTTTAATAGTAATTGTAAAAATTTTAAGAAACCAGTTTGCTCTTTCAGTACCATCTCACCCAGTGTAATTTAGAGTTTCAGAAACACAAACTATTTAACAACCATGATGCCCGCCCCTTAGTTTACTAAATAACTTAAGAAAAGTAATGCCAAACCACTAAAGCGGAGCAGATATTTCGAAATTAATTATGGTGGGTTTTTTTGTAGTATGTATATAGACACAGACACCGTTGTTAAGTTGTTTTACATTTTATTTACTTTTATAAGAGAAGGGGACCCAAAAGTATTAGAGAAGGTCAACAAAAGTTGTTCTATGTAAATGAGCCTTACAAACTAATTTGTCAATAAAAGTTGCAAAAAAAAAAAAGAATCAGCTATTTTTACACTAATTGTTATAAGCCATCAGGTAACCTAATGCTATACATAGTCATAAACTTACCCTGAGATAATAAGAGATGTCTGCTACTTTCTTTTTCTTACTGTAAACACAAAGTAGAAATGGCTATCATTAAATACTGTATTGTACTTCTCACTGTATTTGCACTACAGAAATTCAGAATCTACACCCTGTTTCCATTTGGGTTTTATGATAATAGGGGTGTTAAATTCCTCACAACAATACTGTCAATACATATAGTTATTTAGTTATTTTGACCTGTGACTCATCTGACTGTATAATTAGAGGCTAACAACACCAAAGTCCTTCACACTATACAGACACAGTACTTTATTTCTGCACCTAATTATGCCAGTACTTCCCCAAAATGGGCCGTATTCACACCTAAGAAGCTTCTGCTTCTTAGGTGCGTAAATTACCGAAATGACCTACTATATATGTGTAGTAAGTCATTTATGCAATCTACATACCAGTTAGGTAATTTTGTTAGAAAGAGGCGGCCTAATGCCACCTCGGGGTGTGCTTAGTTAGAAGTGGGAGGGATTTAGATTAGCCGGGGAGGGCGGAGGTTAGAGGAATTGGGCCGTATCCAGACCTACTCTGGCTGGCGTTAAGACGCCAGCCAGCAGCGTAAGATTGGCTTAAAAGCCAATCGTGGATTGGGTGTGTGTAGCAGCAGCGTAGTAATGCTGGAGTGAGTGTTCCCCTCCGTTACTACACTGCAGTTAGTGCAGGTAGACGGGGGGAGGGAGGGTAATGAGGCTGGGAGGGCGGCGCCGCCGTTCCAGCGTATTAAAACTCGCTTACGCCAGCTGAAGGCTACCCTAACTTTAGCCGGTGTAGTGTTAATATGCTGGGGCAAGGGGGAGTGAAGCGATGGTACACTGAGCGTTAGCATGCTCAGTGTACCATCGTAGCTCTGGATCAGGCCCATTGTCTGTGCATAGTAAGAAGGAAACTACGCACGGTAAGATAAGGTAGCCCTATGGCACTCTTAAGTGCCATAAGGTACTTAAAACGGGGGAAAGGCGGGTTAGTGGCTGCACCATTGAGTTAGGTGCGATTCTGTCTGCACCTAACTCACTCTTAGGTGAGAAAACGGTCCTATGATTTTTATATTAATTAAACAGTTTTAATGTGAATCAGTATTCAGTATCAGTATTATGATGATTTTTATAAAATACAGTTTTCCTGTAACACTAGGACTGCCATACACATAAGCCAGTAGGCAGACAGCTTTACACCAACTAAATCCATTAGTACTTTACACAAAATGTTTTGTATGATTTCACATTTATCACTGAGCAAAGTTTACATACTTATCGCATGTTTCCTGTTGCTCTGGAAAACATCCAAACATTATGGGCCAGATCCAGATATAAGACTGTCAGGTCACTTACATACGCAAGGTGAGTAAGTGGCTTAACTTGACTGGAGTGGCTTATGCGCCCTCCAGAGGGGAGTGACAGGGGGCATGCACTCCCCCCTCTCTCTCTGACGGACAGACCTCCGCACGTACAGAAAGCGTGCAGGGGTCTGGATCTGGTCCTATATTGTAACAGTTTGGTGGGTTAGCTTCTAAAAATGTCCAAGTTTGTAGCAATATTAAGCAAACTGTGTTTTAATTTTTTATGTCATTCTGAATCTAAAAAAAATAAGCAAAATGACCACCATTATATTTTTTTTTTTATATTTATTGACTATAATATATTGATATTATTAATGATATGACTATAGTAATCTAATGTATTTTCTGTGGATGCAGAAAAGGTGAAGAGCTAGACTGCACCAACCCAACTTACCTGGAAAAACCCATGGAGGTGTTTAGTTGATGTAATATTAATTATTTGTAGTTTAAAGAAGGTATATTAATGTTATTTTTTACAATTGTATTAAAAAAATTGATCAAAGATGGAAAATATTTATGGGTTCTTTGGACTGAACAAAATCACACCTCCCAAATGTCCTGATTCCAGTGGTACAGTCCCTTTGAGTGACTGTCCCACTCTCCTGTCCGCCTTTCAGTTTGTCCTGATTAGTGGACTACACTAGAGGCGGGTTACATGTGCTGCCCCGAAAATGGCATTTTCAGATAGACACAGCCAACAGCTAATTGTCGCCTGTGTCTATTTAAAAAATGTAATCGACAGGTGAGTACCCTTAGGCTGCGAGGATGTAGTGGAATAGGGTAGTCTTAGGGTTAGGCTGCGGGGAAGGGATGGATGGCAGAAAAGGAGACTTAGGGTTGGGCTGTGGGGAGAAGATGAAGCCTAGAAGGGGGGACTTAGGAATAGGCTATGAGGTGGGCATGGATCGGAGAAGGGGAGACTTAGGGTTAGGCTGAGGGGAGGGATGGATCAGAGAAGGTGAGATTTAGGGTTAGGTTGCAGGGAAGGAATGGATGGCAGAAAGGGAGACTTAGGATTAGGCTGGGGGGAGGGGATCGATCAGAGAAGGGGAAGATTAGGGTCAGGTTTCTGGGTGGGGGTGGGGGTTATTGGAAGGGGTAAGGATTAGGTAAAGGGTTGGGAAAATATTCACCAGCCGACGCTACAGATTTTTGTTGGGGAATATTGATTCTGTCTCTCTGGTGGGGCAGGCGCACTCACTGGCGGTGGGAGATCGCAAATGCATTGTTGAGAACAACCCTGACGTAAAAGGACCGTTCTCAGCAATAAATCACACCCACTAGAGGCAGGGTTTTTTGCAATCACTATTTATATTTTTGCGGCGTGACAAAGTGGGTAGAGTTTGGGCAGAGCTGGGGCAGAGTTTGGGTGGGATTGAGGGTAAAGTTTGAATGAGGCCAGGTGGGGCTTATTTGTCCCATTTTTGATCTCCCAAAAGTTTGAAGGTATGCAATATCACTATTTTGAATAAACTATCATGACTGAATCTTAATTTGACCATTTTGAAGTGAAATCAGGAAGATGCCTTACATTTATATTTAGGAAAGTACTAATAATTATGATGCAAAATAAACTATTATGTAATTATCTGAAGGAAACAGAGTCTCATGATCAGACTTGTCCACCTGCAGTATAATTAAAGCATGGTTATCACCTTACTCAAAGACCAGATCCAAAAATTTGCTGCGATTATAATTACTCCTCCTCCGCAGAGTAGAAGACTATAAGTTAGGTTCCATACCCAGGACCTTAACTTTTATGCACTGGTACAAAGGAAGTTGGTGAGTAATTAAGAATCATATGTAAGGGCTTAAGCCCTTGCTGTATGATTGATATACCTCCCCCTCCCACCTTGCACGCCATACGCATAGTGGGCCTGCCATTGGAAAGGCTTTCAGCACAAAAGTCTGGATCTTGATTATACAGATCTGCAGTGGTTTCTGAAGTTTACGCATGTGCAGTATTGTAATGCGGACATTTTCCCCACACAGAGTGCAGAAAACGCCCACATTACATCTTTCTGGATCAGGTTTTAGGGCAACTGTGTATGTCATCCCTAACATTACTTGTGCACATGCGTACGCCAGATGTTGCGTTATGGATGTGCTAGCATAGAGGACTGAGTTCCATACGATAGGAAATCCGTACATGTAAGTGTTCCATGAATTCCACATGCTTAATGTCACGGCCTCAGGATCTTGTGGATCCGTTTCAGGTACCAAGGGAAGAAGTTGAGGAGTAGGCGTAAAATGTAAACTTGCGGGTTTAATAGGAGGTTGGTGCATGTAGAGTGTTATACACAATGAAGGAGTGGGGACAAAGCAACAGTCCGAACTAAGAGGTGGCAAAGGGTATGGCCCAAGGAAGCCGGCCAGCTGGACTGGATACAGAAGTGGTAGGACAAATGCTTGAGTAGCTGGGCCAGGTGCTGGAGTAGCTGGGCCGGATGCTGGGGTAGCTGGGCCGGGTGCTGGAGTAGCTGGGCCGGGTGCTGGAGTAGCTGGGCCGGATGCTGGGGTAGCTGGGCCGGATGCTGGGGTAGCTGGGCCGGATGCTGGGGTAGCTGGACCGGATGCTGGGGTAGCTGGACCGGATGCTGGAGTAGCTGGACCGGATGCTGGAGTAGCTGGATCAGGATCAAGGCTGGGAAGCTGGATCAGAATCAAGGCTGGGAAGCTGGATCAGGATCAAGGCTGGGAAGCTGAATCAGGATCAAGGCAGGAAGCTGGATCAGGATCAAGGCTGGGAAGCTGGATCAGGATCAAGGCTGGGAAGCTGGATCAGGATCAAGGCAGGAAGCTGGATCAGGATCAAGGCAGGAAGCTGGATCAGGATCAAGACAGGAAGCTGGATCAGGATCAAGGCTGGAAAGCAGGATCAAGATCAAGGCTGGAAAGCAGGATCAAGATCAAGGCAGGAACCAGGCACTGAAAGTAGACTCGTTGTACTGGCAACGCTAGCACTGTGCACAGGGTTTAAATAGTGCATCCTGTGCACTGACTGGCTGGAGGACTGGAGAGGCAGAGTTCCATTGGTGGTTCAGATCATGTGACCGCAGGTAAGATGGCGGCGCCCATGGAACGGTACTCCTGCAGCGCTTTGGCGCCAGAACACGTGGGACGCCGGTGGCAGTGGGACTCTGAATGCGGTGAGTAAAGGAGACTGTCACTATGCTAGTGACAGTCTCTGCAGCCCTGAACTGTAGGAGTGCCGGGACCGCAGGAGGAGGAGAGCAGACGGTAAGTGTGGTGCTTGCCACCGCATAACGTGACACTTAAATCCTGCACCAGGTGTTATGCATGTGAAACAGGTTTTGGGGGGCGACATTAAGCAGTTCCATGCAGCTCTGTGTACGGAACACTTAAGGGTGTTTTATGGAGGCGGAATTTGTGCAAAGTCAGTGACAGGCTAGTTCACTCCCCTCTTCCTTGCTGACATCCACACGTAGCTTTGGATTAGGCCCTTTTGACTATATGGTAGTATGTAGGTGCTTTTGAGTATTTGTGGGAAAAATCTGTACAGATGAAGGCCCGTATTCAGACCTCCGTCTTCTGTGCCCATCCGTCCGTAACTAACCAATTGAAGTTACTGGGCATGCATAGTAATTATGGTGTCAAGGTGTCACCTTGAGAAAGACATTCAGTTGTTGAAACGCGTTGGTGGACGGTAACAGCGGGGAAGCGAGTATTCGGCAGTGATCCAGCAATAAGACTTTTTATGTTGAACTTTGATAGAAAGCCCCTCCGAGATACCCGGGTCCTGGAGAGGCCGTAAAAGATCCTAATTAGCCTGCTGTGAGCATACGGATATACGCACCCTACATGTTACGGTATTGCTTTTATATTTTTTTGTATTTTAATTGATTTCTTATATTAAAATATCTTTAATGAGGCTGGTGAATTTCTAAGTACATTGAACTGGTTGGAGGAGAAAGAGCCACGGGAAGTGGTTGTGTTCCGTCGGATAACGGGAACATCACCATATGGAGACTATTATGAGAGGCATGCTTTCCAAGAGGAGGAGTGTGTGAGTGTGCATTCCTAAACTTATTTTCTTTGGGGAGTGGGGAGTGTCGTTTACTGCACAATCTCTTTCTGGTATCCTCTCTTACATATTATTGAACACACGAAGAGCAAATCTATCTATGTGGAGTCAGGCCGTGGCGATCCCAGGATAGGAGCGTTTGGTGGATTTCAGTTTGTCTGCACGATACCAAGAGATGTACCATGTGAGTGCATTTTGAAACTATGTGTTATATGTGCGGAGTTTGAAATTATTGCACAATTTGGCTTTATGTTTTATCTTCTGAGTACGAAGATCGGATCTTCTATCAGTGGAAACTGGAAGATTATCTTAATGTGAGAGGCTTACTGTACAAGTATTGTTGATGTAAGTTCATATCACCTTGAGGCTTTTGAGAATAAAGAAACAGTCTGCACATGATAGTTTTTATTTGCTGTTTTCCATCAAATCGGAGTGTGATATAGAGGAAGAGTCCCATAGTAAGGAGGAAAAGATTGTGTATTGCATTGAGATAAGAGACCAACAAGTGAGTGAAATACTTACCATAAAAAATTGGGTTGTAATCATATTCCCGGCGGTAAAAATACCGACGATAAAAATACCTCCACGAGGGTACCGGCGGTGAAAATCCCGACACCACAAAAATATCAGCGGTGAAAATCCCGACACCAAAGATATACCGGCGATGAAAATCCCGTCACCAAAAAAATACCGGCGATAAAAATCCCGACACCAAAAATATACCGGCCCAAAAAATTACCGACCCCTAAAAAATCCCGACACATAAAAAATACCGGCAAAAAAAAAATACCGGCAATTTAAGAACCCTCCCGCTAAGCAATACCCCACAATAAGTACTTACAGTTATAATCCCGACTCCCATGACGTCTATTCAGGCTCTGATGTTTAGCATCGCGCCAACAGACCTTCTACATGCAAATAGCAAAGTGCATATAGAAGGTCTGGGCGCCTGCAAAACATCAGAGCCGGAATAGATGCCATGTAGAAGGTCTGGGCGCTATGCTAAACATAAGAGCCTGACCAGACGCCATGTAGCAGGTCTTCACGCTATGCTAAACATAAGAGCCTGACCAGACACCAAGTCTGATGTTTAG
>WWET01002430.1:181790-192153 GCA_011038615.1 Limnodynastes dumerilii
ATTGTTTTCGGTACTATGCAGTGGTCATCCCCAGACTATTTAATTAAGTGTCTATTATAATAATAATAATTTGTGGACTCCACCATTATTATTATGTGGATTTTATATGGGGAAACAGAGTTCTTAAAGGTATAGGATTTGGACAAACCAGGAAACATCGTATAAATTTATGGTGTTCGCCTCTGAACGGATATTTAGGAATTATTGCTACAGACATATTATTAGTGTTGCAGTTTTGCTTGCTTGCTTTGTTTTTTTCTTTTTGCGATTACCTGTAATATAGATCTATCAAAATCTTTTTAGTTTCCCGATTACTGAATTTATATTGTTGTTAATAAATGGAGTGATTTTACTAGAGAAGCACCTGGTACCGACATACAACGTGTTCTGACTACACATTATAGGGGTAGTGCGAAACCCTCTTGGACCGTATATCCAGAATCTTTATATAGGTGAGCAGAGCTACCTTGCACCACACATTTTGAATTTAAATTGTACAGTATGGGCTGGGTTAGGCACTTCCACATATCCAAGCACTACATTCACACAATAATATGCTCAAAGAAGTTGTGGTAGGGCTAAGGTTGTGGAAGTCAGCTAAACTCTGTAACTGAGAGGAGAGTGTAGTGGGAGAGCACTTATCACCTATGTGCGTATTTTTGCTACTCCGTGCGTACAGAAAGCACTATTTAGTCTGAATAAAGTCTATTGTATTTAAATACATAGGGCCTGATCCAGACCTACGCTCGTGTGTGTTTTTACGTTGCTCGTAAGCGTAAAAACGGCTATTTGTACTTGCCGCGTGTGCGTTGGTCAGATGTTACGCAACAAAAATCTGAGCTATGGGCCTTGAGCGCACCAGCCTCGTAACAACGCTCGGGGGCTGCCTGCCATACGAAATCCGTAAATACGCACCGAGGGCGAATGAGGCATTTAAATTGTACTGTATGGGCATGCTAAGCGTCATAATTACGCAAGCAGCTTACAGACGCTCGCAGTTACGATCAAAAAAGTTAGGGTATGGTTTGCTTGGCGTAAGACGGCAAAACTAAGTACGAACAAGGGGAGTGCATTGTAGGTACGTTGGCGTAAATACACAACACACATGAGCGTTTCATGAGCGTAGGTCTGGATCGGGCCCATATACTTTTAATATGGAGTTGGTGCCCCTTTTGCAGCTATAAAAACTTCTACTCTTCTTGGAAGATTTTCCACAAGATCTTGTAGTGTTTCTGTGGGAATTTGTGCCCATTCATTTTGTAGAGTAAGTCTGGCTTGTAATCTCTGTTCCAGTTCATCCCAAAGGTGCTTGATAGGGTTGAGGTCAGGGCTCTGTGCAGGCCAGTAAAGGTCTTCCACACCAAACTCATGAAACAATGTCATTTTAGTCCTTTGCTTGTGCACTGGGGCACAGTCATGTTGGAATAGAAAAAGGCCTTCCCCAAACTGTTGCCACAAAATTTGAAGCAAAGCATGCAGCCGGGCAGGTAATGTTCTCCCGGCATCCGCCAAACCCAGACTCTCCAACCTGACTGCCAAATAGAGAATAGTGATTAATCACTCCACAAAAATACTTTTCCGCTGCCCCACAGTCCAATATCGATGTGCTTTACACCACTCCATCCAACATGTGGCAATGGACTTGGTGATGTAAGGCTTACATACAGCTGCTCGTCCATGCAAACCCATTCCATTAAGCTCCCACTGCACAGTTTTTTTGCTTACATTAATTCTAGTGGAAGTTCAGAACTTTTCAGCTATGTAATCAGCAGAGCGTTGACTATTTTATGCGCCTTAGAAGTTATTGACCCTGCTCTGTGATTTTACATGGTCTTTCGCTTTGTGGCTGAGTTGTTGTTTCTAAATGCTTCCACTTCCTAATAATATCATTGACAGTTGACCGTGAAATGGGATGACATTTCACCGTCTTATTGGAAAGGTGGCATCCTATCACAATAAGAAAAAAAGGGGGAAGGGGAAATGAAGAATATCAATCCAAAACACAAAATAAATAATGAATTGGAAGGAAGGGAGATATCTTTTGAGTGCACACCTCGTATTTATAGGAGCCAAATGCAGAAAGAAACACAGACAACAGGTTAGAACATTAAAAAACTTTTAATTTGAACATATAAAAAATTCAAAATTTTTATCAGGGCGAAATATGAATATATTGTAAACATATGGTAAGCACTAAAAAGAGTTGTACATACAATATATTAAATCATGCAGGATATCAATCCATTAAAGGCATTCAACAAATAGTGCATACCAAGGAAACACACTGGGTGCCGTTTTAGCATCAATAATATTAAATGTTAGACCAAACATATGGTGAAAAACACTGGAGGAGTAGATGACCTATACTAAATAGAAGGATCAATACAAAGCTGTCCCTATCAGACAACTAGCGTCCTCACGGGCGCGCTTCGCCCTGCCGGGCTTATCTCTCCCTCCCTCATCTAATAGTTAAAAAAAGGGGGGAAGAAAAACCTCCAGATAACGCCATGCCAGGGTAAAGGATCCACCGGTGCGCATCACGGGGATCCAGGAGTCCTAACGCGCGTTTCGCCAGGTGAGTGTCGGCTTTCTCAAAGGAGCACATGAAGAGTGAGTAAAAGTGAAGGTTTTAAATAATCAGAGGCTTCCAATCATGTGCTGACACGTATATGCTGGTAAGAGAACCAGAATGATTGCACAGCTGTGAAAATGCGTTCACTGCAAAACTAAAAGAAACATGGCATTACAAATCAAAGAAATTTTACAAAGTATCCATTTAAGTGCAAATAAAGTATCTTTTATGCATTGAGTAAATCATTTGGGAATATAGAACGTTCTTTATCATATAAACAGAGCTGACAAGCTCTGGTGTGTTTTTTCATATATATTTGCAATATGTTTGATTTAAGAGAAAAACATTATATATAAACCCCTATCAGTAATGTTGTGCATCTAGCATATAAGAATAATCACATATATTCTGGATGTTATTGGCACTATATTATATGTCTAATACTAAAACTTAACAAGAACATCGGACATGCTGCAAGCAGCAACGCATTGTCCATTTAAATTTTAAAGGGGCAGGAACACACAAATGCCCATAATCGGAAGGGCTATTCAAACATATTCCAAAGAGAGATTAACTTAGCATAGATCCCATATAGGGTTGGCTTGACTAAATATATATTCCATGTATGATCAGAAGCACTAATTAGGAGCATAAGAATATTGTTTATTATTTTTATTTTGTTTTCAGGAAAAATATCCTCAATACTAAAATAAAGCCAGCCAAAAAGACACAAAAAGAAGAGAAATAGGAACATGTTCCAAGAGCAATGATGAATTCAGGTAAAGAACAAGGCGTTAGGAAGTGAAATACTGACATTAAGGTAGCATATAAATAAACGCACATTTGTTATTCCATCCTTACCAGATGAGTGTTAAGTATATAATATTTAAAACACAAGATCTTCCCCAATAATAATTAACCAAACACGGAGGGCCACTAATAATTCTGCACAGTTACAAGGATGGAACATATGTAACATTTTCATTAAGTCCATTAGGATAGGTTGTATCAAGGAGAGAGATCCATCGTATCTCTTTCTGCAAAAGAAGATTATTCAAATCACCACCTCTAATAGTTGGAATCAATTTTTCAACAACAAATGCCTTAAGCCCCTGAGGGTTAGACTTATGATATACAAGATAATGTCGTGCCACCGGAGTTAACATTTTTTATTTAGCTTTATCATCTGTTGCGTTACGAATAGAACTTATATGCTCCTGAAGTCTAGATTTAAACGGACGAAAGGTCTTGCCTATGTTCTTAGATCCACAGTCACACATCAGGCAATATATTACCCATTTCGAGTTACAATTTGCATAGAAATTAAGCTGATGGATGTAATCAAAGCGATCCTTAATCTCAGGCACTTTTACAATATGATGACGTACACTACAGCTACCACATGGGTAGGACCCAGGGTGTTTATCCTTATGGTTGGTCTGGGATGTAAAGTAACTCTTCACCAAAAAGTCGCAGATATTCACCCTTGGGTATATTGGATATTACATTCCCATGGTGAACGCTTGTGCAGTGCAGGATAGAGTTGGTGGCAGTGTTTTTCCGGAACAAGTCCGTACATAGTTTCCGATTGCCATCAACATATATGGACACATCCAAGAAATCTATTCTCTCCAAACTCTTAGTCATAGTGAGTCTAAGTTTCAAATCATTAGTATTTAGGATAGCTACAAAGTCATCCAGGAGAGCGACATCACCCTGCCAGATGATGAACACATCATCAATGTAACGGAGCCACATGAGAACATGGGAGGTCCACGTCTCATGTGACTCCGAAAACACACCAGCCCAAAAACAAATTGGCAAATGAGGGGGCTCATGCCGTCCCCATAGCCGTTCCACGCAATTGTAAATAAAAATGGCCGTCAAGTAAAAAATAATTCCGTGTGAGTACAAAATTAAGCAACTGTATTAGAAAGTCATTATGAGAACTGGATACATTGGTGTTTAAGAAATACTCCACTGCCCTGAGGCCGTCTTTGTGCCTAATACTCGTGTAAAGAGCCTCTACGTCCAATGACACCAGCCATGTTCCTGGCTCTACAAATAAATCATGAATTTGTGTTAGTAAATCAGTGGTGTCACGGATATATGATGGCAAAGCTATTACAAAGGGTCTCAGAAAAGAATCAACATAACGGCTCGCCTTTTCAGTGAGAGAATTGTTTCCTGAGACAATCGGACGTCCAGGAGGGACGTCCGTCTTTTTATGAACTTTAGGTAGTAGGTATAAACGTGCTACCTGTGGGTGTTGTACAATCAAAAATTTCTTGTTCTTTTCAGAGATAATGTTGTCCCTTTTAGCATTATCTATCATCCTATAGTAAGCAATGACAAAATCATCAGTGGGATTCGAAAATAATTTTCGATAACATGAATTGTCATTTAGTTGGCTAAATGCCTCAGTTAAATACATAGTCTTTGGCCATAGGACAATGTTCCCACCTTTGTCCGATGGTTTGACTACAATGTCAGACCAACCCTGTATTTCTTTAAGAGCCTGCCTTTCCTTATAACTTAGATTAGATTGAATTGTAGTATCAAGATTTTGAAAAAGATCATCAAATTCACGTGCTACTAGACTTTTGAAAAACATAATTTTAGGATGTTTATCTAGCAGGGGTAAGAAACTAGACTTAGGTCTTAAGGAGAGAGTTAGATCTTCCTTTTCATCTATCTCTCCTATTAGATTTTCCAAAATTGATAGTGCCTGCATGTTATCCTGATCCAATTCAGGTGGCATATCAGGCATTGGAGAGGACATCTCCGTTGTACATTGATCTGTTGTCACAGGTCTATGGTATAATTTATATAATACCAATTTTCTCAGGTACAAGTTTAGATCTTTTTCAAGTTTAAAGCGGTCCATATTGGCCGTAGGGGAGAAGGAAAGACCACGAGAGAGGACAGAAACATGATTTTCACTTAGAATATGGGTAGATAAATTAATAATTTGTAATGCATCGCTAGTACCTTTTAGTATCTGCGATTGTTTTTGTTCCTCTTGTTTCTGCCCCTTTGATTGTATCCTCTTGCTGATCTTCCGACCCCGCCGGATCTTGTATTTATATAGTCTGTGGGGTAATTGGATCTTGGATCTAAAAAAGAAACTCCTGAAACTTGTGCAGAATTAGAAACAATGTTAGTATTGGTATTAGAGGTTCCCTCCTCACAATCAGTAGATTCGTAGTCAGAATTTAATGGAGTGTTATTCCAAGACCTCATTCTATTGGTTTTTTGGCTCTGTTTCCAAGAGAAAAATCTATTGAAAACGAAGTCATCCTTGTCCCTCAGAAATTTGGACTTTTTTATGTCCATGATTTCCTGATCCAGATTATGGACTTCTGTCTTAATCTTTAAATATGTGGATTTAAACGTATCTAAGTTTTCATACTGTTTCAAAGACTCACTGATTCTTGTGATATCTTGATTAATATTAGTGATCATGATTTCTTCATGCTTCACCAGTATTTTTAGAAGATCTAGTGAGCATTTTGTTAGCGTAGACTCCCATTCTTTTTTTAGATCAACATTAATTCAAAATTGGGGAAGATACAGGGTCTAAGACCTCTTGGTGTAATATCATTACTTATATATTTCTTACTCATGGACATGTTCCAAGCACAAACAGGGCAGTGGAGTATTTCTTAAACACCAATGTATCCAGTTCTCATAATGACTTTCTAATACAGTTGCTTAATTTTGTACTCACACGGAATTATTTTTTACTTGACGGCCATTTTTATTTACAATTGCGTGGAACGGCTATGGGGACGGCATGTGCCCCCTCATTTGCCAATTTGTTTTTGGGCTGGTGGGAGCGCTTCACTGTGTTTTCGGAGTCACATGAGACGTGGACCTCCCATGTTCTCATGTGGCTCCGTTACATTGATGATGTGTTCATAATCTGGCAGAGTGATGTCGCTCTCCTGGATGACTTTGTAGCTATCCTAAATACTAATGATTTGAACCTTAGACTCACTATGACTAAGAGTTTGGAGAGAATAGATTTCTTGGATGTGTCCATATATGTTGATGGCAATCGGAAACTATGTACGGACTTGTTCCGGAAAAACACTGCCACCAACTCTATCCTGCACTGCACAAGCGCTCACCATGGGAATGTAATATCCAATATACCCAAGGGTGAATACCTGCGACTTCGCAGAAATTGTTCTACGTTAGCTCAGTTCAAAATAAGAGCGAATGAACTATGTACAAGATTGCAAGATAGAGGGTACACTAAGAAATCTTTGACCAAGGCTTATCACCATGCCCTCAGGACTTCTCATGAGGACCTGATTTATTCCAAAAACAAAAATAAAAATAAGATTCCCACTAGTGAGTCGAAAATTAGATTCATTACTGATTTTTGTCATCAATCAAAAACCATTACCAATATTTTGAACAAGTTTCTATTCATTCTGAAGTCAGATAAGAATTTAGACCCTGTTTTGGATCACTCCATCCCTATGTGTTGGCGCCGTGCACGTAATCTTAACGACTTTTTGGTGAAGAGTTACTTTACATCCCAGACCAACCATAAGGATAAATACCCTGGGTCTTATCCATGTGGTAGCTGTAACGTATGTCATCATATTGTGAAAGTGCCTGAGATTAAGGATCACTTTGATTGCATTCATCAGCTTAATTTCTATGCAAATTGTAATTCGAAGTGGGTAATATATTGTCTGATATGTGACTGTGGATCTAAGTACATAGGCAAGACCTTTCGTCCGTTTAAATCTAGACTTCAGGAGCATATAAGGTCTATTCGCAACGCACCAGATGATAAAGCCAAATTAAAAACGTTAACTCCGGTGGCACGACATTATCTTGTATATCATAAGTCTAACCCTCGGGGGCTTAAGGCATTTGTTGTTGAAAAATTGATTCCAACTATTAGAGGTGGTGATTTGAATAATCTTCTTTTGCAGAAAGAGATACGATGGATCTTTCTCCTTGATACAATTTATCCTAATGGACTTAACGAAAATGTTACATATGTTCCATTCCTGTAACTGTGTAGAATTATTAGTGGCCCACCGTGTTCGGTTAATTATTATTGGGGAAGATCTGGTGTTATAAATATTATATACTTAGCACTCATCTGGTAAGGATGGAATAACAAATGTGCGTTTATTTATATGCTACCTAAATGTCAGTATTTCACCTCTTAATGCTTTGTTTTCCTCTTTTTTGTAATTCATTACTGCTCTTGGAACATGTTCCTATCTCTTTTTTTCTTTTTTTTTTCTTTTTGTGCTTTTGTGGCTGGCTTTATTTTAGCATTGAGGATACTTTTTCCTGAAAATAAAAATAAAAATATTCTTATGCTCCTGATTAGTGCTTCTGATCATACATGGAATATATATTTAGTCAAGCCAACCCTATATGGGATTCATGCTAAGTTAACCTCTCTTTGGAATATGTTTGAATAGCCCTTCCGATTATGGGCATTTGTGTGTTCCTGCCCCTTTAAAATTTAAATGGACAATGCGTTGCTGCTTGCAGCATGTCCGATGTACTTTTTAAGTTTTAGTATTAGACATATAATATAGTGCCAATAACATCCAGAATATATGTGATTATTCTTATATGCTAGATGCACAACATTACTGATAGGGGTTTATATATAATGTTTTTCTCTTAAATCAAACATATTGCAAATATATATGAAAAAACACACTAGAGCTTGTCAGCTCTGTTTATATGATAAAGAACGTTCTATATTCCCAAATGATTTACTCAATGCATAAAAGATACTTTATTTGCACTTAAATGGATACTTTGTAAAATTTCTTTGATTTGTAATGCCATGTTTCTTTTAGTTTTGCAGTGAACGCATTTTCACAGCTGTGCAATCATTCTGGTTCTCTTACCAGCATATACGTGTCAGCACATGATTGGAAGCTTCTGATTATTTAAATCCTTCATTTTTACTCACTCTTCATGTGCTCCTTTGAGAAAGCCGACACTCACCTGGCGAAACGCGCGTTAGGACTCCTGGATCCCCGTGATGCGCACCGGTGGATCCTTTACCCTGGCATGCCGTTATCTGGATGTTTTTCTTTCCCCCTTTTTTAACTATTAGATGAGGGAGGGAGAGATAAGCCCGGCAGGGCGAAGTGCGCCCGTGAGGACGCTAGTTGTCTGATAGGGACAGCTTTATATTGATCCTTCTAATTAGTATAGGTCATCTATTCCTCCAGTGTTCTTTCACCATATGTTTGGTTTAACATTTAATACTATTGATGGTATAACGGCACCCAGTGTGTTTTTCTTGGTATGCACTATTTTTTGAAATGCCTTTAATGGATTGATATCTTGCATGTTTGAAATATATTGGATGTACAAATCTCTTTTTAGTGCTTACCATATGTTCACAATATATTCATATTTCGCCCTGATGAAAATTTTGAATTTTTAATATGTTCAAATTAAAAGTTTTTTAATGTTCTAACCTGTTGTCTGTGTTCCTTTCTGCATTTGGCTCCTATAAATACGAGGTGTGTACTCAAAAGATATCTCTCTTCCTTCCAATTCATTATTTATTTTGTGTTTTGGATTGATAATTTTCATTTCCCCTTCCCCCTTTTTTTCTGTTTACTTAATATAATTTGAGATATGATATGTTGCACCCTCTGTGTCTGTGACTACTATTTTTGATGTTCATATCTCAATATAGATTAGTGCGGTACAAACTAGCTTTATCCTATCACAATACCTCACTTGAATCACTGAGCTCTTTAAGAACAACCCATTTTGTGGGTTGTTTGATTTTTTTTTTTACATCTGTGCCAAAAGGTCTGATTGAAACACCAGAATTTAATACTTAACAGGTGTGGGCAAATACCTTTGTCCATATAGTGTAGCTATGTTTCTGAGTATTTAGAATTATTTATTTCTCAGTTTTATTTATGATTCAGATTATTTTGGTAAAAGGAAAAATACAGCTTGGACATAGTTATCTGTTGATGACATATGTTTTTGTTTTTTTTTTTAAACATGATCACAAATTTAACTAAACTGATTCAAAAGCTTCCTAATTATGGTCCTGATTAACAGATGCAAAGGTTTTAAGTAGGTGCATGTATCTGCACCTTAATTGAAGCTCCCTCCCACACCACCTCCCCCCTTCTTTCTTAAATAAGTAAATCTTTGTAGGCTATGTAGCTTGCATAGTCAGCAGCTCCTTAGGTGCGAATTTGGTCCTAGATGGCTATAATAGTATTAATACATGAGTAATTTTTTTCCCTGTGTCTGGCATAGTTATTGTAAATCTGCTAATAATATGACATTTTGTCTTTGTTTTATAGCTGGCTTCCTGAAGCTCAAGTTATCCAGAAGGCCCTTAACTCTGCTGCCAACAATGTGTATCAGTATGGAAGAGAATGGATTACCCACAAGGTAGCCCTTTAACACGTTCTCTATGCAATGCTTCTTTAGTTTGGAGTATAAGTAAAGTAAATCTATTACAGAGAATTTTGGCACCACTCCATAAAAAAGACATTTTGAAACTAGAAAGGGTTCAGAGAAGGGGGAGACAAAATTGTAAATGGTATGGAGTTCTTGAGCTATGAGGAAAGTAGCCAGTTTAGGCATGTTTACTTTAGAAAAGAGATGTCTTAGAGGAGATATTATTACTATATGCAAATATATAAATACATTAATGGTCAATACAGAGAACTTTTTACCCCAAAGACTGTACACAAGGCATGTGGTCACCCACTAAGGTCATAACCAGCAGAGGAAGAGGTTTTTTTTTTTTTT